>VWZN01007424.1:112961-146061 GCA_013396955.1 Regulus satrapa
TTAATTTGTATTTCATTCTATTCTAACACAGAATTGCATTTCGATACATGTGTTCACAGTTTGCAAGCACCCACTCAAATGTTTTTTTTCATTTTGTTCAGCTGAAAGCCCAGTTTTTCAAATCAAAAAGGTTTTCTCACAGTACATTTTCTCACAAGCAAGGCTAATCGGTTCCTTAATCAGGGTACTTATCTTAAATATGCCTTTTTAGGATATTTAAACATGAAGGCACTTTAAAGAGCTATGGCTTTTCTCTAGAGAAGTAAACAGGCTGCTTGTGCTTCAAATGTCCCATGTGCTGGCTCCAAGAACACTTGATCTCTCTCTTAAGAGCCGATAGAGTGCCAATTGCTCTTTTTGGGACTGAGAAACAGAGTAGGACCACATGTCAACTGTAATAAAAATTAACCCACTCTAAAGAGAATCCAGATTTATTTTCAAGCTAATTTTGATGTGGTAAAATTAAACATTTAGACTGACAACATTGGTCATCCTCTTCTCAGAGAACAATCTCAAAACAAACTACAAAGCCACAACCTAAAGAATAAGTGAAAAGCATTTCACAGGCATACATATGGAGCCCTACCAAATCCAAAAAACATCTGATGGAATTTTCATCATCTCCAGTTCTGCAGAATATTCTATCATGCAGTAGTTTGCCTCAATAGCATGGTAAAAACAATTCAAATTAATACTAGATAGGGTATGGGAAGTTAATACTGGATGTGCGGGAAGTTTTTAAGACGAAAGACAAGAGAAAAAGTCTCAGGACACAGCAAACACCATAAATATAGCCCTGAAGCCCTACAACAAATCATAAAACTAGTTGATAATTTTTCACTTTGAATTGATACTATTGAAGATGTTCTGGAACTCTAAAACTTTTCTTCTACTTTAAGGACAAACCGAATTTAATGTCTAGACTGATTTCTCCATCATAGTCTGGTGTGTTGTCATAAATACGCTTAGTCCAAAATCATCACCACAGGAAAGAACAGAGATGGTAAATTCAATGAGGGAGTGAACCAACAGCTTGGAATTTGAGCTTTCCTTTAATGAAAAGCACAGAAGAATTAGCCAAGGAAACCAGAGACAAGGTGAGCCAGAGGCATGAAAGTACAGCAGATATCACTCCAAGCAGAAGTTATTTCATATCTCCCTTTTTCGTGTTGCTCAGAAGCAAGGAATTTTCAGAAATACTGGTCATAATAAGGAAGGAATTTGTTCCTAAAAAACTAAATGTCAGACTCATGGCTCAACAAACTTGGCAGAGAATTTTGACACAGGCCTTCCCCCTGCCTTGAGGCAGTAACTGCCTCCCAGCTCTAATGCAAGGGGGGAAGTCCTCGCCACTCCATAGCAGATTCCCATAGGAGACAGCCTGGTAATGAACCAAGCACAGTTATCCAACTCGGGATAAAGAAAACTTTGTATTTATAGGTAAAGGGAAAAGAACACCTCACACACTTTCCCCCCCGGCTTCAATCGTCTTCAGTGAGACTAAGATAAGGTGAGACTACAAAAAAAAAATTGAGTTTGAAATTCCCCTCAATATTCACAGCTCCTTATTCCATTTCCCAAAGTTAAACTCAAAATGTGACATTGTCAATACAAGCCACTAAAGAAAATTAATTACACCCTTATCTTCAAATGCTCAATTCAGCAAAGCCCCTGTAATTTACTTAGAAATATACCACCAGAAGAAGTTCCAAAGCAAAAAGGTATATGCACCTCATAGTCTTTCATTCATCTCACATTTGCTTCTCCTTAAACAGCTGTAAATATTAGAGACTCCAGAATAAAAAGGACTGACAGACCAACAAACGGGGAATAAGCCTGCAGCTCTCCCACACACCTCCTTTTGCATACAGACACTGGAGCGAGCACAAGAGCTTGGCTATGCCAAGCCGACAGAATGACTCCAAACAGGTGTTTGCAGTTCCAGTCTGGAACTTTTCAATGCCTGAAGAGCCTTTTTAAGATTACAGGGACACACAGAGGCTTCATGATTTTTCACAAGTACCTGGAATCAGGTAGACACTTCCAAATGTAAAATTTAAATGCCTTTAAATTTTCCCATTAGTTCACTCAGAGCAACGTAGCAGTTGAGAGTTATTTCAAGAGACTGACTACGACACATGATTTTTGTTCTGCGAGGATGTTCAGCATTCACCAAGAAAGAAAAGCATGTTTTTTTATAATAACATATGTCCTAAGGAATACCCGGTTTCCATTCCTGTCTTTTACTGATGAATTCAGAAGCTGCGCTAGGTTTATAATTCCTCATTCCTAAAAAGCCATATGGGATAAAGGGAAGCCTCACAGAAAAGGCAAGCACTATAAAGCATCAGCTTCCTAAGAACATACTCCCATCTTAAAATAACTATGCTTCAGAATGCCATGATGACAAAAGTGGATTGCTTTGCGTTTTCCCGACACAAAGGAGAGTCCACAGTATGTCCAACCCCCTGCCAAATGAATATTCACCTAAGTGGGATTCCTATTTACTTACATTTACGTTTTACATTTATGTTAACATATTGCACATACTCATTCAATTCAGTGACATCTTTCAAGGCAAAAAAACCTTTAAGAGAACAACAATTTTGGAGATCTGAGTACAAACTGGAGTGTCAGATACAACAGGGATTTATGAAAATATTGAAAAGCAAGTGTTTTCAAGAACTTTACCTGATGTTCAAAATAAATTTATTCACATTAAGGCAAACATGTTTTTAATGTTAAATCCTTACATAACATGTCACTAAAATCTTCAAATACTTGAGACAGCCTCAGAGTGAGCTTCTTTTAATCTTTCAATTAAAAGCTCCCAAAGCAAATCACTCCTACTCTTAATAATTTAACTCCTCCATATGGCAAGTAGGCTGAGCAGCATCTAACAGTTAAGTTGACAAAGTAATTTGTGACATTATTTTTCAGGCTAATTATTTAAATAAAAGTTCATCATTGCAGCACATCTTTCCACTAAAAACAATTTTTAAAAAATTAAAAAGAAACAAACAAAACTTTGACAAAAAGTGTAGAATGCCTTATCTTCTAAGCACAACAGTGATGTTACCCAAATGAGCTTCCTGAAGAGGAAAATGCAATAATACTAATGATACCAGGGGAAGGGCAAGGGGCACAACAGGAAAGGAAATTCAGAACACTGTTGTCCCCGAAGATTTTGAAAATATTTTACATTAGGCTTTTCCATTGCTCTGTATTAGAAATTCAGGTGAACTGTATAAACTCAGGCAATAACAGTAATTAAATTCATAGATTAAATTCCTGACTGCTAAGTCTGGTACGGGAGCACTTGTTTCTGAATATGTGTAATGTTTAGTGACTGGTAACACTGCAGTTTAACAGAAAAAAAAAAAAAAAACAAAACAAAACAACAAAAGCCCCAACTTATTTGCAGATAAGCTGCATGAAAACTGCCATGATTCTTTTAAAATCCACTAAACACCTTCAGTAAAAAAATTACATTTCAAACAGCCCTAAAATAAATCATTACAGCTTCAATACATAACAAGCAATTTTTGCATAAGAGATTCAAATCTGATTTTGTCCCTATTGAAAAGTGTTCATTTATTCTGCTATTTCAGTATCTTTCCATATATACAGATCAATTAGATTCTTTCCCCCGCAGAGGAACTTGATGAGGCAAGCAAGGCTTTGATTTTTTTTCTTAAATCATCCCTAGCTCATCTCTGATTTCTCCACACCCACAAAAAAGCTGTCTAATTCTGAACTTCACTCTATACACTGGGGGGAAAAAAGAGTATCAGTGAGATCAGTTTATTTAAATTAGAGATTCAGTCAAATAATGTTATTAACAAAATCAAGTGTTGAGGCAGGTTTATTAAAGCTTTTCTAATCTTTCCAAGATAAAAGCTTCAAAAGAAGCAGCAGGCATTTAATTTTCTGATCACTTGTTAAGACATTCAAAACATCACACACTATCTCAGAAAAATATTTAAGAACTTCATATGCAGATAAACAGTAACTCAAAGGAAAATATATGACAGCAATTCCCTAGAGAATTAGATTTGATGGCAAAATAATTTTCCTTTAATATAACTACATTAAAAGCAACCATTCCAAATCAACAATGCTTGTTTAAAAAGGGGGTTAAATATGTTAATCACGCCAAGGATCATTCTGTCAAGATGAAAATACCAGCATTTAGACTGATAGGAAATTAATTATTAAAATTACAATGTTGCTCTGTCTGACTAAATAAAAATCAAGAAGATGAGTTCATGGCTTTTCCATCTCCTTCCCACACCCTCCCTGAGCAATTACACAGTTTGAAGGGAAGAGGAAGTTCGACAATTATTGTATACAATGGTCAAAGTAGACTGATTTAGAAGAGGAACTCCTGCCAACCCTAACAAAGCAGGACCAGAGGAAACTGGGAGATGCATCTTACGCAAGCCCCTCAAATCCTGTTTTTTACCTCCTAACCTTAGTTGTACTTCTGTGATACTTCCTATACAAACCAACAAACACTTATGGACAGATTTTCAGTGTAAAAAATGATGCCAAGTGTCTGATACTTACTCTCAACAACAGAAAAGTCTCTTTCACTTTACCTATATTTGTTTAGTACAAGACCAAGAAGGGAAATGCTTAAAGTAGTTTAAGTTTTCATGATTTGGTAGTAAAGACTGTTTAATGCATCTTCCGAAATGTATCATGTACTCTGCACATTACAGTGATTATCAACACTATAAAACTGTAATAGTTCAAAGAAAAAATACAGACTGTTAAATATGACCTGAATTCACCTGGAACAAACACATCCTTCCCCCAAACAAGTTTAAACAGTCTTATTTTCCATATACATTTAGAAGAAACTGTTTAGAGAAAAAGGATTTAGTGAATTTTGAGTTCATTAGTCAACAGAATGTTAATTAATCTGATGACACAAGTTACAAATTTGTATTCATATGCACTTGGTGACAAGGCATAACACACATCTAAGCACATATAACAACACACTCCCAAACTTTCTGTGCATTTTAGGTCCGACTGATTCTTTACTGCTCTTCTAACAACTTTCCTCCTTTTCAAACAGCAGGAAGCTGGAAAAGATGCAGTATATCCCTGATTATATACTTTAATCTGCCCAAGAATTTGTCAGCTCTTATGAAAGAGCAGCAGCATAGCATTTAAGCCACTTTCTTAATTTGGTCAGGAAATGAGAAAAGTGATATATACAGGTGACCTTCAAATGTCTGATAACATGTCCATGTGATTTTGAAAGCAAACTTGCTGCTAACCATTCAATACTAAACCTTACTAAAACCTCATTTTCTTGCTTAGAATTCCATCCTTATTAACACATTAACCTGGAAGCATGATCTCCAGATGCCTGGTGAAAGCCTATAATCAATACTGAGTGTACTAATTGCTATTCAAGTATGGCTCAAGAGCTAAAAGGAGCATGAAGCACTAAATTCCTTTTTGGAAGACCATGTCTGCAAAATATAGCAACCATGATAATATGGCTGGCATTAAAAATTCAGGTTTTTTCATATTGAAAAGGTAGTTCACAGCTTCCAAGAGTGAAAAAGGAGAAGGTAGGAAAGCACTGGAGAAAAGGAATTTAAGCACCCAATTTCTTTTTTTTTTTTTTTATTTTCCAGAAGTTTAATAAAAGGTACAGAAAGATTCATAGACGTAGGTTTAAAATTTAAAGAACATCTGATACTTTCAGACACATAAACTGAAATTATCTAGAATTAGAGGAGTTTATTAAAGTCAAATTAATTATTTTCATATAGAATTATATGCATATGATAGATGTATATATCTTTAAACTTAACATTTTAATCGCGTCAGTGTTTCCTGTGATATATTTGTTTTCACATGTGATTCATAATCAGATCCTATATCCATGAATCAGGCATGTAAGCATGACATTGCTGGCATTACTGAATTACTTCACTCTTCTACACCATCTGATCTAGTACGCATATTATTAACTGTTCCAACCAAGGAATCAAATTTAATCCTCTGTGAGCACCATCTGTAGCATCATCAGTTCCCTTGCAGTTCTGTAACAACATGTTGTCAAGATGTATTTATACTTTAGGAGATCATGTCAGAATTATACAATTGAAATCTATATTAAAAAGATAAAACATTGTACTTACAATAAAGGAAGATTAAAATAAAGCACCAGGGCACTTTTTTATAAATACACAGTCTGGTACAATTGTAGCATTTGAGTATTATATTTGCCAGTCTGTGTTTATACTTTCAGAAATCCAAAGGTACTAAGAATGCATAGATTTGTTTTATTTAATAACACCATAATGAAACACTTCCTTTTAGCCCCATTCAACTTATCAGTAATTTTAAGTACGTAAGAATAGAATTTTATTTAAATAGTCCTAGTAGCTTTTGTGAAAATTCAGTAGTAGAGATTGTTGGCTAGTTAAGGAGTATCCTACTTCCAGAAGCTTACGTGAACTGCTCTGCTGTTAGCACTCCAACTCCAGATTGCATAACTGGCAGTTTTGCTCCTACTAATATGCTGCTAAATATTTTTCTCATGATGAATTTCACCAAGTGATAAACCAGGCTGACAAATCTACTTATGGTGTCTCAGTTCACCTTGGCTTATTTGATGGAAATTAGATTTAAAGAGCCTTTTTAAAAACCCAATCTTATAAAGAAGAAAAAAAATTAAAGAACTAAATAGTCATGCATCTCTGATGATACCATATTATCAACATGCTCTTGCTCAAACCTAGCAGAGATAGTAAGATGCACAATTATCAGAATGTTAGAATAAACCATAGCTACACATACACATATCTTAGATACATCTTGGTTGATACCACTCTGGCAAATGTATTTCTGGGCCCATAAAAACAATAGCAAATGGTGTACTTTTCCAGTATGTATTTCATAGCTGGTAAAGTGGTGAACAAAATAGAAGGCAGTTCTAACACAATGAGCATTATATTCTGTGCATAAAGTCATGCAATGGAATCAATCACTCAAAGTAGAAAAAGAGGAAACTCTGTAATAAAACAAGAACTCCAAAATCTAGAATAATCTAACATAACCATGTTAGATTTAGCCCAGACTGATTATTTAACAAAAATGCTACAAACATACGGCTCTTGCCATCAAAATGAGTTAGATATAATTTGCATAAAAGTTTTAAGTAGTACTATTCCACCTCTAGAGAAACCTGAAGTCACTGCATACAGAAGAAAACAATAAGGGAAACTACATTTGCTTGAACAGCACACCTTGTACAAATACTACTTGTACCGCTTCAAACACTGTCAGCTGCTCCCCGACAGCATGAGCATATTTGGGATGCAAAGAAGAGCCAAGTCAGTAACTCCACATATGCTCTAAGGCAGAATAAGCCAAAGACTAATGCTAAAAGGATTTCTAATTGTTCATGCCCCTGCTGTTCATTTCTGTCCCTGTACTATCTCCTTCCTGGTACCAGCACAAGCACATTTGTACAATCCTGCTGCAGGAAGAATCAGGAAACTGATTCTGTCTGAATTTATTCTCTGTGCACCTGCACAAACACTTTCAACAGCAAAGGTGCGGCGAGGAGGAGGAGGAGGAGGAAAGCCACACAGAAGCAGAGATGCCCTGTACAGCCACAGTGCTGCTGCTCAGCCCTGGTACTGACACGCCCCATGCTACAACCGAGTCAAGCCAGCACATGGCAGGGGACCAACACGCTGAAAAAAAATGGAATGGAACAACATCTACACTGCTTGAGTGGAAAACTCCACCTCATTTTTTAGATCCTGGCTCTCATTACTGCGAGGTACAGGACAAGGATGTGTCCTAGACAACTTGTTGCAACTAATATGAAGTGTTTTTCCAAGTCTTCTCCAAGTGTATTTCGTAGCCTTACAAACCTAAAACAGACCTTTGCAACACTATAGCAGGAGATGAAATAACAGCAAACTCCAGAAAACCTCTAAACATCATCTCAGGGAACAGTTCCAAACAACACTGCTAGTAAGCTCACAGTCTGTCCTTTCTCCAAGGCCTCCCACGGGCCCAGAGAAGCCCCATCTCCACCTAGGCAGCAGCCAGTCCACATCACAAACCGTAGATGTGACAGACATCACGTCTCTACAAACATACACCAGCAAGCTCAAGGTGACTGCTAAGTGCACGTTTGCCCCAAACATGGCTCTAATTTATGGTGTGCCTTCATTTAAGCTCCAGCTTTTTTGAGCCTTTTCCAAAGCCTTGGCGCCAGAACATGCATTAAGAACTAAACACACAAGGCCATAAAAAAAGCAGCATAATAGAATCGGTCCCAAAGCTGACAAACTATGACACTGGCTACACAAAGCCAAAAGAGTCTGTGTTTGGGAGTGTTTTGCTTTCTTTAGGGGCTTTTTACAATTTTTATTATTGGCAGACAAGACAACATCTTTCTGAAGAAAAGAAAGAGACAGACATACTTAAGGAAACCTCCAAGGAAAGCGCAAGAAAGATAAAGATCTTTTATAAATTAAGTCTGTGACAACTGACGTTATAAGAACATTGATATAAGATATCTTTAAAAGTAACCAATGACATTAAGTGATATATAATTTACTCTTAAGTCCTCATTTAAATCCCACTATATGTTCCTGATATACACTGGAAAAAGCCAAGAAGAAATTAAGGGCAGTGTGCTTTTTCCAGATGATGACACTTTTACTTCTGAGATTCATTACAAGAACTTTATGACATTTATACATATTGTTTATTTAAACATAAAATTTTAGTATATCGTTTTGTCACATAAGAATTCAAACACTAACACTGATTTGTATCTATCATATTTAAAAACACTAAAGCATGAAAAATAATATTCTAGTTTGCTTGGTTTTTTTAACTCTCCTGGGCACATACTGCAAATGGAGCTGTATCTCTTCCACTGCATTACTGAAGGTTCTCTTGCCATTTGCTCTCCCCACCAGACAGAGTAGTAGGAAAACAGGCACGGAGTCAAACTGCAACTGACAAGCGTTTCCACTACATTACCTTGTCTTAATGTATCAAGTATCAACACATACAGGCAGTCCATCATTTTCAATATCAAAAAGGAAGCAACTTCCTAAAGTTAAAAAAGCCATCTGCCCATCGCTAAACATAAACAAATATAAACCAGAACCATGAAAGATTAATTGTACTTCAATGCATTCAATTAGACTCCGTTTTCAAAAACCACAGGAAGTTAATTTCACAATAAACGTGATTCTGCTTCCCACAGAAATATACTACAAATAAAACATTTAAAAAAAAAACCCCCAAACTCATACTTTTAATAAACCAGAATTGTTTTCAAGTAGGTTGGGGTTTCTCTCTTGTTTTGTTATGCAACCTGTTGCTAGAGCTATGGCCTTCATGGGCAATAAAATACATCTGAAGTTCTTCATTCACATTTCTGAGAAGCATGCTTGGTAATATTATTCTGCCTTGTAATTTCACTTTGATTTAATCAAATATAAGGACCATACATACTCCAGGCTTTATCTGCGAGGTCTGTTCTCATGCCCTATATGCAATACCCGAAAAAGCTGACACCAAAAAAACAACTATTCCTTATCAATCACATCCATAACCAGCACAGATGTTATAATATTTTCTATACCAACACAGTGACTTGTAGGTTATAAATATCTGCTTTAAATCTTTTTCTGTCTGTAACAATTTTAAAGCAATTTTTATACCAAGTCATCTGCTGGGGGCAGGGAAACAGTGTTTTTCTATTCTGTAGTTCAGAAAAATACCGATCACAATCGACATACAACTGATACTACAAAATGGGTAGCCCATTTTCTGCCCAAAACAAAATACTACATTCTCTATTCGCTCTACTAAACAACAAAGGAAATAGTTTTCTCCTTCCATTAACTAAATTCTAATTAACACATATAAGGTAACACTTGAAAGTGTTTCCAGTTACTAAGAAAACAGAGAAACATTAAAAAATTCTCTTCTGACATTTAAAACATTTGCTCAAGTTCTCTTCATACAATTTTACTATCAATGCCAAACCAAAGCCAGATAACATTGCCCCTAAAATATTTTTAAACCTACTCAGTTAATACTATCAAAAAAGCAGAATTAAAATTTCTCAAACTAGGAGAATATGCTCAGAACAATTTCACTATTCAAAAATTCTTTCTAGAGAAAACACACTGGAGACAGATCAAAGAACAGCAGTATTTGCATATGCGACAAAGATGTGGCTATCATGAAAAGAGAACCCAACGTTAAAAGCCATGGCTTTAATAGCTTATTTCAAAGTGGTATCACTGTAAATTTAAAGCTTAGTACGTTCACCATATTGTAAGCAGATGCAGGTTTTCTCACTTCTTTTACCTATGATAACATTACACACAGCCTACACCAGACTATGCTACTGACCCACTTTCCTACTAGCTAAGTAATAATCAATTAAGTTCTTAATTTTTTGTTCCTTTCTTTTTTAGCATTTAAATTTGGTATTCTTAAGATTTGTTTTAAGGAGAAGGTGTCAAGACATTCAAGGAAAAGTCTTCTATCCAGGCATGTCAAAAATTCAAATTGAAATCTTTCTTTCAAGCAAGTCTATAAATTTACTTCTCTCAGCATTTGGGAACTGGCCAAATTATGTGCTCTTGCAATGGTGACATTCCAGCCCAAAGCACAGGTTTGACATTGAGTGGTCCCTTTTCAATCAGCATCTATCATCTCTTTGCAAAGGCAGATCCCACAATAGCAACTGTGTCATCATCACTTCGTCCCCTACCCCCTGATACTGAGGGCTTCAATCCACAAATATAAATTAAAATGTCATCCTTATTTACAAAATCTTGTATCCTCACCCTATTTTCTTAAAATGCTCCTAGGAAGCACTCTGTAGTAAAGAAGTTGCTGGCACAGCACATTTACATCCCTAAGTATAAAGTAAATGATAACAGAAGAAACAAGGTAAGGCTGAAGAAACCCTTGGAAACCCATGCTCAAATCCCAAACAGGATTATCTGTGCACAAGTTCCACTTCCTTTCAACATGTATCTCGTGTCAATAGTAAAGAATGTCTGTATTCATTCATGCATATAAATAAACTACTCCTAAGCAATGCCTTGGCAAAATCTCTACATTCTTACCAGCACGTGAGTTAGAACCAATATATTCTACATAATGAAGAGAGATGAGTTTCAGTGGAGCTTAAGGCATGCCAAGCTCCCCCCGTGTCAAGAACTGGTATGCCTGAAGAAGCCCAGAGCTGGAAAACAGGGCAACAACCATCCAGAAGAACTCATCTCAACAAGAACAGGCGTGTTCATTCTAGAATGAGCATTTCTGTAAAGCTACACCATGTTGTATACAATTGCTTTGTATCTCACAATTCTTAAACTACTTTTTAAAGAAGGAGACAGTTTGTAACCTTATAAAGGGAAAAAAAAAACTTTAAATCTACCTGCATGGACACGTCTACCCCCAAATAAACAATAACCCATGCTTTAAAGTGAGATCTACTGCAAAAGTCTACACATTTGTCCAATAGCTAGAGCAAAGGAACTCTCTGACACTGCTAGTAAGTTCCAGTAAAATTCCATGTTGTTTTGGTAAGAAGCCTCACCTTTGCTTTCAGTGATTTAATAATTGAGAAATCTTATATTCCCTGGTGATTGATACACAATAAGAATTTTATGACATTTATGAAGTTTTAAAAGATTTTAAGAAGAATTAGCAATTTTCATGTGCAGGAGAATGGAAGAAAAGACAGGGTTTTTTCAAAATGTCTTTACAAGCAAAAAAGTAATTAATGAAAAAGTGTTACATAAGTTACTGCACTACAACTGCAGTCTTGATCAAAAATAAGACTCAAGATGCTGTTAGCTAAGATGCAGTCAAAAGCAGGGGGAAGGGAAGAAACGAGTATGGAAATAGTGGAAAAAGAGACAAGATAGTAAAATATCAGTTTTATTGATCTACTTAACAGCAGTGTAACAAAAGCACCTTACAAAAAACACTCAGTGTACTGCAAAAATTATTTGCAACCCTAGATAACCTTCAACTTTATATTTTGACTGGAAAGCTGTAGAAATGACTGCATGTGTGAAATGCATTAATAAAAAGAAACAACAAAATCAGTTAAATTGAAGTGAAATTAACATGTAGAATTAATGCAACCAACATCCTGAAAAACCCAAATCTATCCAGTAGAGTTCAGTTCTTAAATTCAAAAAATTGAGTGATATTCTCTTAATGTGGAAAGTACTGAGCTCAGAGCTCATTTGTTTGTAGCTACCCACAGTAATGTCTTACAGAAGGTGCAAACTCTGAACCAAATTCAGGATTTACACAGAACTCCAAAAAGAATTCTGACCTGTTCTGAACAGCATCAGCAGTTCCATGGAACTGCACACTGAGTTTGGGTATTGCCTAAAGGTAGGTTCTAATCCAAACAATCAATCAAAACCTTGTCTCTCACGCTTGTCAGGAGTAGCTTACCTAGTAAGCAGAATAAAACTATTAACATTTTTAAGTAACAGTACTTAATCAGTCACAAGCAACAAACTAGCACAGAGAAATAAATGCTACAAACATTGCTTAAGTTCACTAAATGCACTGGTGTAAACAACTGAAAGTTTCATTGGGCTTTAAGATCTACAGGTTTTGAGAAAATAGAACACGGTAGATAATATAAATTACTGGCTGTAAAATTTAATCTCTGCACTAATAGCTTCTTTGTTCTTCCTCCCCCCCCCCGCAAGAAGTATAATTATTTCAACAAAAAAACTCAAACTTACTTACACTTGGGATACAACAAGTAAGTTACAACAAACAAACTTAAACACTTGTGTTCTTTAAATTACCTTGTTTGATACAAGACCACATGGTTAATGATTTACTGATCCCTTACAAAGGTTTATCTGCTGTGGTAAACCTGATTAATAGAATTCCTTCAGCTTAGCAATTAAAATAAATATTACACCACTATTAAAAGCCAAAGACAGAACAGCAAAAGCACTAGACTGAGGCAAAAATTAAATATATATTATTCCCAGTACAGATAATCAAAAATTTACAGAAACTATCAAACAAGTGGAAACAAAAAAACCCACAACTTTAATAAAAGGAAAGTTGAGAACCAAGCACAACTTTTCAAATTCCAATAAAATTTTGCAAATACATGCAGAGACAATAAAAAAAAATCTACTTAATTGGAAAAGCAATCTATGATGCTACCAAAGCACCACCTTGAAATTAATCGTTCCTTTTGCCATTATCTACATGTGCCTTTCCAGGCCAAACATGAATAGGCAATTTCAAAAAAGCAGACCAATGAGGTGACAAATGAAGTAATGAGCTCCAGAACATGAATTTTCACAGCTTTTTACTCCAAAAGCTAGTATTCCTTTTATTCTAAAAACAAGTAACAACTAATTCCTGCCTCCTCTCTAGCATATTCAACTTCACATACACATTTTTAAAAAACTTCTTTTAAGAAACACAAGCACATGCTTTTCTTACCTGAAAGGGCTTTCTACCTGAAGGGCTATTTGAAATGGCTCCAAAAAGGAGAGAGCAAGTGAGTAAGGACTTTCATAAAAGAAGATTATATTTTATAAGCTTTAACATCCACTTGCACTTTCCAAATTAGATCAGTACTTGTCAGAATTGTACACTTCTACATATGCACGAAAAAAAGTACACACGCGAGTACAAATAAGAGTGTGTATATTTGCTAAGTAAAAGATATTTGAGGAAACAAAACACAAGCAACTATAGAAAATTTAAAAATTAGGACAAGTGGGATTTTAGCCACATTTTTCTCACAGACAGGTTGATACAAATGGGATCTGAAGATTTACATTTTCTCACAATATTTTATTTTTATTCCCACATTTATTGCTACATAATAAACCACATCAATACATGCCAAGTTCACATAACAATACCTGAGCACAGGCCCATTGACCTACATATGAAAAACACCTGCAGCAGCCCAGTAAAACCCTGAAGGGAGAAAAAGTTTTTGAGAATAGATTTCTACCTTGTTGAAAATAAGCCAAATGGCAACTTAGAAAGAACAAACCTGGGCAACAGTTTCACGTTAAAATTTTCCTTCAAAAAATGCCAGCTAGAATTTGTCCAGTGATCCCTATTACCTTGATCCAAACCTAAGAGTGCCACCTGCATGCTCCTCTGCCTGCACACTGTACCTGAGTCTGAATAATCTGTTCCTGCAGTGAAGCAAACTACCCACCCACATGAAGATGTGGCTGATAGAAGCCACACCTCAGAGAGGCTTCGAGCAGAAACAAGGAAATCAGGTCAATCACAAGCCGTGATGTCTGCTGCACTGTGCCTCCTTGTCACCTCTGAGACTCCAAACTAACTCGAGAAGCTCTCCCTTCTCATGAGCATCATCCCTACTCCAATCAAAGCTCCCCTGCCCAGCCACCCCCGGGTCCTTCGCACCAGCACAAAACAGGAGAAAAAACTGCAGCACAAGCCCAGCACAAGCTGAAGCTGCAGCCTTGGGTGCGTCATGAACTCATCAGGAAGATAACAGAAAGATGATCTCACAAGTAAGTCAGTATGTATGGGTGCAGATATTTAACTCAGCTTGCACATGCCTCAGGCAGGAGTTGTAAAGTGAATATAATCACTTCTAGCACCTCGCTGAGCAGCCTGCAAGGAGAGCCACCAGCCTCCTGGTTTTACATGCTCAATTCAGCCAGGAAAACACTTCCCCTTCTCTTAGGGGACAAGAGAGAGACAAGAAATGTGTCAAAACTAAAGGAAATAATATTCAATTGGAGATACAATAACTCACGAGAATTTAAGCAACATTACCAATGAGGGTTCGTGCATAAATATGCATAATACGTAAACAGAATGTTGCTTCTTAATAGGAGTTACTCCCAAAACAATGTGACACTATTCATCACTTGATATGTAAAATGTTTTAACAGAAATCAGGAAAATGTTGCCTTGTTTGGATCCACAGGTACGCTTGGTCACACAGAGCCAACAGATTCCTGACATGATGCCTTCCAATTGTTTGCTATTTAACATAACATGTTTACCAAATATAGGAAAATTACCCCTCCCCGTAATGGGCCTTTTTAAACTCAGCCTACCAGAGTGCTTTAAGTTTTCCCTTCCCTCATCAATCTAATAAATATTGCATAAATATGTTCTAGGAGAAGAAAAAGCTACATTCAATTTTGTCTGAAAAGTGGTGACTTTGTTTCTTGAAGGTAAGCCAGTATTTTACTTGTAGACAAATTCAACAACCAGATCATACAAAATCATTTTCATAAGCTGTTGTACTCAAGAGAAGAGACAGTACAACATGAAAAGCCAAACAAAAGACAATTTTCAGAGACAGGATACAAGTGCACCAGAGACATATTGAACACAATGTATGGAGCACTTCTTTTGTACTCAGAGGCTTACAACCATTTTATGCCTGAAACAAACACTGACTTCCTTTTTCCCTGCTGGAGAGCTACAAGTTCAATTGCAGAAATGACACTGAGCCTAACAATCTTCTTCCTTCCTACTGAATTTTGCTGTTGGAAAGGAAAACATGCTAGCAGCAAACTCCACCTATGACAATTTGCAGAGAAATTCAAGTCTGAGCTGCAGAGGGAGATGTGGAGGGGAAGAGGTGGAACAGCTGACCATTGCTGACTGGCACACTAAGTCACCAGAGGTAATTAAACATATTGGAATGTTTTTGAGAACTTCTTACCAGAAAGATTGCTAATTGGTGTTAACTCCATTAAATTATTTGCTTAATAAGCAGCTATTAAAAGTTGCTAAACAGAGAAAAGCAGAGGTAATTACACCTTCCTTGCTTGAGTGCTGCGTACTGCTCATCTCTAAACAAAATGAGCATAATTCCAAAGGAAGAAAGGGGAAGTATTCATAGGCAAAAAGCCTATGAATAGGCTAAGGATAGAAAATAAAATGAAGAAAAACAAAAAACATACAATAGTAAATAAAGGAAAGTTATTCCCTGATTGATAGCATTTTGAAAAGCTACTACCTAAAAAAAACAGGACACAAACTAGATACAAACTGCCATTACATAAACACCTTAACACACAGTTACAATAATAAGTTCTATTGATCATCATGCCCAAGACACCAATTCTTTTTCCAAGTGAGATCTACATGATGAAACATAAAGCCAGGTTTATATTGGATAAGGTAAAAATCAAGCAGTTTGGAACACATTCACAGTTCAGACACAAGGAGATGAGTAATTGGTTTTTGTTAGGAAGAATTATATTAAACTGCTCTGTGCTAGACTTCTTGCAATACTCTCTCTCAAGCCCCAGGCAGATGGTTATTTCAAGATATTAGATAAGCTATTTATTTCTCCAAATTTGTAAGGTAATGGCTATTAAACAAGATTTTAACGAGTTACTTATGGACCAGTCCAGGGGGAGAAGCACACAATAACATGCCTAAAATCCTATTTGTGAATAGGATCAGGTTTTGTCTTAAAGAGCAGCCTCTGAAAAAAAAAATACAACTCCCTAAAGAACCTCTGTGGATTTCTACATTACACCAGCATGGATAATAAACACGGCTTTTTGCTTACAAAAGCAGACACCAACGTTTTAGTTAGAGCTTATCCCACAGGAATTGAATCCTCTGTCCTATCAGGAAGTAAAATTCTAGCAATGTTTCTGAATAACAGATGACAGTGCCCAGTAGAAATGCAAGTAAGTTAATTCTTTAATGAAAGCAGCAAAAAGAGTGCCCAAGACCACTTTGTTCTGAATACAATATTTTGATAGCCTGTGAAGATCTACAGTTACATCCAAAATGTGATTCCATTATTAATTTCTTTAAAATGGGTTAACAAAAGAGTATGATGCATGCATCCTCCCTGTCTGTTATCCAAGTCTTTGGAAGCAAACAAATAAGTATAAGTAAGGCTAAATTATGTACATCAAAATGAAAACCCTTTAGGGTTTCTTGCAGTATATTTTCAGCACTACTGATTTTTGGACAATCTGTTCTCATGCGTACACTAAAACAAATTCTGCTAAACCAAGTTTCTTAAAAAAAGTAAACCTACTCTAAACACAAAGGTGCTTTGTCAGTGAATTAGCTAAGAACTTTCAGGCACATTACAAAAGTATGCAGGAATATGCTGTGAGTGGAATAAAAAAATACACAATGTAACCTGTCGGCACCCCTCAGAGTGGAAAATTTCAAAATCACCATATTTCTCCTGTAAAAATAAACAACATAATTAAAGATGTTTCTTAATTTAGCATTTCTGTTTTGCTTTATAATTTTTTCTCACACATTTACAAAATTTATACAGCTAAAAAACATTATTTATTTTGAACAAATACAACAGAAGAATGGGAGACAAGGAATAATCCAAGAAAGGAACATTTCACAGCTTCCTGACTTGTTTACTGCTGGGAAGTGTGCATGCAACCCTTTAACCCTACACAAAACAAATCTGTCAATTGTACGTCTTTAGGAGAGTATGCCATTAATGGCCAGGGTTGTTTTTTTTTTTTCTTAAATGCAAAAATTACACAAAAATGTTTACAATGGATTGTGCAGCACAGAAAATCTTTCCTACCCTCCCTTGACAGAGCTTTTCTCAATCCACGCCTTATTCCACGCAACTTTTACTTAGTTGCTCTATCCATGTTCAGTCAGTCTCCATCTTCTGTGGAACATTCATAAGGCCAGACTGGCAACCTCTCCTTAGTTACTCTCTTCTTTCTACAGTCTACTTGGGCAACAGTGACAGCTGCTTGGGACAACACAAACTGCAGCAAGCAGGTGCATGGAAGAGTTAACTTTGACATACCTTTTGCTGAAAGTTGACTATGCTACTTTTAGTTATGAAATATTTCATATCCATGGAACATTCAGTTATTTACTAGCATCACTATACATAAGCAAGATCCCAGTTCAGAGATATTAACACTGTCACACTGCATTAAACAGTCTTTTTGCATATATTCAATTATACATTCAATAACTGGGCAGAAATCAAAAAAATTCAAAATACATTCAGACAGTAATATAGCCTTAACTAATCTCAATGGCTGTGCATCATATTTATTAAGAACAGATTTCTCAAGTATTCATCCTCACATCATTTAACCTCTATCTGAAGCTTTATAAAAAAATATAAAAGGAAAATCTGCACAGAAATCTACTGGATTTTTTTTAACCCATTGCTTAGCAAGTTCCATCGGACATTCAACTGAGGAAAAGATCAAAAGTGAAGGTTATGTTACACAGGGATCCAAAGCCAGAGCTCTCCCCAAACAAAAACAAAAAGACATTTTTAAAATTACATTACAAAGTAAGTGATTCTATACCAGAAAAATCATTACTTCTAAAAATATTTAGTTACTAAAACATTTGTGCATAGAAAGCTGCCTGGAAGATTTCTAGAAGCCCAAATCACATGAAACACATTTGCTGTGCTCAGAATTACAGTGCAGAACTTAGGCATAAATATTCACCTATTACAACTTGCATTAGTCAGAGATAACATGCAAGACAATAGTTCCTGCAGATTCCAACATTAGTCCAAAAAAGTGAACATCCACTCAGGAGAATCCTGTCAGATATTCCCAACAACTTCTAAAAGATCCTCAAACATGGGACAACTGTAGCCTCCTAACAAACTGCAAATTATGTTACCAACAATTCTTGAAGATTATGGATTCTCTGTCTCTCTGATATCTTTCAAAGACAAGTCTATCAGAAAAAAAAAAAAAAGGTACTGCCCACAACTCTCATCCTTCTGACTGCAAAACAAAATCTGAACAGTAATAAACCACTGAGAGCAGCTCCAGGGCTGTGGTAGCTTCAAAAGCAGAGCAGGCAGCCCAGCATTCTGCCTATGACTAAAACAATCACAGCTGCACGATAGTGAACAATTGTGGGTGAGCATATCACAATTTCTAATTCAGCACAACATTCTGCTATGCAGTACAAAGTGTAGCTTTAAGCTCCCTGGTGAAATTAATGCAGAGGTAGAGTTGTTCTTTCTTTTTTCCATAGCTCTGGTTCAGTCTTATCTACTAAGAGCTTTCAGAACCACATTGGCTGATGCAGTCTACTCTTTAATTCTGACATTCTTTATAAACATAGACAGAAGGGTCAAAAATCAGCTGTGCGTCTTATATGCACTCCCCCCAAAAAAAGATCTAGTAAAGCAGTGAAATTTTTTTCTGGAATCTATGTGGCATTTTCAGTTATGTACACTTACACCCAGCATTTTACAAGACTTACAGAATCCCTTCAACAAAAGTTTGGCATTAGAGAAATGCTGTCTTTACCTTTCCAGTATTCCTGTTCTGTTCTTAGCTTGGAGCAAAAAATAAGTGGTAAATCAAATAAGTTGAGAAGGTCTGTTAAGGATGCTTAAGGTACACAATCAGAACATATAAAATATATACAGGATTTGTTGGGGTGAAAAGGGCAGGGCAAGATAAATGCAACAGACAATATATTTTTTAAAAGAACTTACCAAATACACTAGGAAACATTACATCCTTAAAAATTCTATGACACTGCAACTCAAATGAAGCTTGTAAAACAGTTAAAAAGCAGAAGTGAATTCAAGCATTGATCTTCTCTAGTAAATAAACCATCTACTAGGAAGTCTCAAGCCTCCTCAAAGTAATAAATTATTGCTAACAAGGCTGTCAAAGATGAGAAGGAGTTAACACCCCTTCCCTTTCCCTGAGTAATATATTAACTATGGCTTCCTAGGTAGTATTGGCTGAAACCTTACCCTGCAACATTTTAAAACTAAGTAACAGAGAAAACAAAACTTAAGTGCACTTAGTAAGCACTGCAGACAAATATCAATTATTCATTCTGTAGCATTCAAAAAACTTATAGACATTAAAGAAATACGGCAAAAATACCTGACTCAAAAAACATTTAAGTTTACATATAAACATACATCCTTAAACAGAATACAGCACTGCTTTTAGAACAGTTTTCATATAAAGCCAAGAGAGCAATATTTTTTTTTCCCTGTATCTGAACTGTCATCTTCACACTCAACAGAAATCTGACACAGTGAGCAGGCTTAGTGGCAAGGTCCATATGTCTAAACAGCATTTCCTGTCTCATGACAAACAATTTTAGTCTATTATAGAAAGAGCCCAGATGCTGACACCTCAAGAGATGTGAAATGACCTCAAGAGATGTGAAATGAATCCTACCCCTAAAGATTCTGGTCAGTAACACCATGGGTATGCACTTCAACACCTCTGGGCCCTAAAAACTCAACAAGTTAGAATAATATGACTAGGTGAAGCAGGAAACTGCACAGTAAATGCTAACCAAATATGCTTTTCCAACCACATCTTGAAGTTTGCATGGTGTGAAACACCAGCTCCCAAATGATGCTGCATTCTCAGACTGGTGTAACAACAGTTTAGGCATGAGCAGCAGCCATTCAGAAAAGCCAAGGAGGAAGGAGGCTCACTGCTAGATATTTCCAGTGTGAGAAGTAACAGCTGCTCCTGGTCTGGCTGCTTTCCTCTGCTCTGGGCCCTGGACCCCAGCAGTAACCACCGCATATGCTTCACCCAGCAGTGCAAAAACAAACCTTTCTGCCTGCCCTGCCAAATGCAAATCATTATTTCCCTATTTCCTCTGAAAGGAACAACAACCAAGAGAAAACTGGAGGTTGCCTGAAAGCCATCCTTTGGATGGTGACACCTTAACAGAAATAAAATATCATTTCTGATAGAAGTATTTAACCTATATCCTGATATTTATGCATACCCATTTTCTACAAAGTCTTCTAGGTTAGGAATGAAATATTGAAATTGTTTCCATTACACTTAAACCTCATACTCATTTCAACTGCTAATAGAAAAGTACAATCTGTTAAATCGAGGGATTTTGCCCATTTAACAAACTCGCTCCAACTCATACTTCGAAGTATTCTCTGTTTAACAGCAGTTTGAGGCCAAAGAAGTAGCAAGTTTCAAAATATATCTAAGTGAGATATCCAAACTATCAGTAGAGGCTACTTCATAAAATAGGTGAACGTGTCAGAGACAAGGGCTCATTATTCATGCAAATATTACAGGCTACTTAAAAAACTCTTGGGCAAGATGCACAGGACAAGAGCAGCATTTACCTTACCCGAGCACTGTAATACACTGAGAACTTCATTATGGGTGTTGACACCTGCATGAACGTCACAATTCACCCTATATTCACCCTAACTTACACCTAGTTCACATACTGACATTAAGAAAATACCCAGGAACTACCCTCTCCACTAGGTATCAAACAACCCTGGAGTTAAGAAGAATACTTTAGGGAAATTCCTTATATGTTTTAGCTCCACACAATACAGACTGTTCTATAGTCAGGTGCTGAGGTGAAATTCACTACCTGGTCAAACAAAAGGAGCTCTTTGTAATACCCAAGCAGTTGTATAAATGGCAGCCTCTGAGTTGATCCTAGGACATATGATGTTGTTTTCCATAATTGTTTACCACTGATTTTTCCAATTCTAATCTGAATGCAGAAAGCAACAAAGAATTTAATATTTAAGTCAGTCTTCTTCAAAATTCTGAATGCAAAAACTTGCCAAGAAAAACAATTACAGCTCTGTCTTGATAGTTAAATACATGCTCCTTTCCAGCTTCTAACCATCTCTTACTACATTCCCAACTAACATAGGAGAATTAGGATCGTCCTTTATGGTCATTCAAGCCACAGCACAGTCTTGGAAAAGCAAACACATTTTCACTCCTTTAAACATCATTTCACTCCTTTAAACCTTAATTTTCATGTGCAACAAGTCCTTGTTACCAGCAGAGTGTTTTACTTCCACTTTCATTTTAATTGTGTACACCAACAAAATTTTGAACGCAAAATAACTAGACACATTCATAAAACATTTCTACAGCCAGTTTCTAGAGCAGAACCCAAGACAACACGAGAGAGTTTCACTATGAGTATTCGCAATCATATGAGAAGTAGTCAATTCTTCCCATTCCAATAACCCTTATAAACCCCTGGGGCAGGGCAGGTGGTAGACTGAATGAAAAAATACAAGAGGCCATGAAGTCTGAGAAGTTATGGACCCCTCAGGGCCCTACAGATAAGAGTGGCCTGGTAGTAACTACAGAGCAAATGCCCATTTTCCGAAGTAATTTCAATGAATGATCTTCAAAAATTAGTTGAACAACCTGCAAAATAGTCACTGTCACCTAAAAGCCTACAGCTGCCTAAAATCTCTACCCACGGTCAGATCTGAAGGTAAAAGACCAAAGACAGGCAGCAAGCCACAATATCTAGTCTTTAAGCAGTTACACTATTATTGTATTCTATTCAGTTGGTATACTTAGTTCTCTGCCTAAAGTCTTTTCAAACACTTCACAGATCCCAAAAATACAGTCCCAAACAACAAATGACCAGAATTAAAGAAGCACTTCTTCAAACATTTCTACTAAAGCATAAAAAACATCCATCTAAATGAATAATCGACTATTAAACTCTTATTTAAATAATAAAAACAATAATTTGGACAACAAGGCAATGGCTGTCTTGTTCTTGGGAACAAGCAGCAGAAACAGAGTTCAATAAAACCAAATTTAAAAGTGAGTCAACGTCAGCAAAAATTTTGCCAGTCCTCAAACCGAAAGCACCAAATTAGTTACACCTCTCAAAAACTAACCACATAAATTGTGATGCAGCTTACTGCAACATTATTACATTCTCCCTTAAGTATTTTACCCTTATTCTTTCTACTTTAGCAACAACTTTAAACATTTGCACAAGAAGAAAAATCAAGTGCTGATGGAAATGGCAACTACACTGTCAAATTGTTTTGTCTCAAACAACACAATCATACCTCACAGTTTTCCAGATTAGCAAAACCATATGAAACAGCCAGCCTTACTCGAAGGTGTCCACCCAGTTCAGTCTCGCCAAGGACTATCTAGCAGCAAATGGTGCAGTACAGAGGGTGATGGCAACAACAATTTTTCCCCAAAGCAACACATTTTTCTTTCACAAAGCAGTCCACTGTAATGAGATTTCTAGCTCAACTGTACCTGTTCATGTAGATGTGATCTCCCACTTCACCCTGAAAACTGGGAAGTGGGGCAGAGATATTGCTATTTTCAAACATTGTGCTGATTTTACAATTAATGCCTCACAGTCTCATAGTATGGAAATAAGTACCAGTTTTCTTATAGTGCTGTATAATGCTCACTATTTTCTTATAATGCTTTATAATACTAATTATTTCAAAGAGGCTGCCACACCCTTGCTATCTTCCTCCTAAGACTCAAAACCCATCCAGCTGTCACGGTGCTTTTCCATCCCTCCCTTCACCTTCTGGGCCTTTCTTGCTTCCATCCTAGTGTTCATTCAACCTTTGCTTAGCTAATTTCAGCGCATTATTCCAGCAAAAAATGAATCCAACAATCAAACTAAAATAGCTCAGCACGAGGAAGAAGACAGGCTGAAGGCCTAAATTGCAGCTGCCTTTAGCTTCTGAAGAACTACAGCCACAGGGCAGGTCTTTTAACACCAGGAAGTCCTACTAGCTTATTTTACACAAATATATGTATACAAAAGCACAGGCAAGCTTGATTCAAATATCTTAGCCCAGCCAGCTAGAGCATGGCTCTAGTAACACCAAGGCTGTGGGTACAATCATAGTATGGGTCATGAACTTAGGGGCAGGACTCACTGACCCCTCCAGATGCCTACTAAATCAGAATAATCTGGGTGTCTCTGTCTATTTTTAGTTTTCCATGTCCTTTCAAGTGACAATGTTTAATATTCTATTACTCGCTATTCATAATTCATAGTATTTCTTCCTGACCAACACCCAGTTTTTTTCAAAAGAACAACACACAATTACTCCCAAAAATCTCAAGTATAACAGATCCATTTAATCAGTTAAATCAACTCAAAAATACACTTAATGGTACCGAAAGCACTCATTGAAGTAAGCTCCTTCCTCTTTTCTCTCCCTGCACCTCTCTTTTGCATGACACCATCTCATCACCCTGTCACGTAGTATCATGAAATACTTTCAGAGACTTCTGCAAGCAACAGCAGCTTAGCTGGAGCCCCGGTTCATCACCCCACTACACAGCAAACTTCCAGTAATTTCTGATGCTCCATTTGTAACCCTCTAGTACTGCGAAGATGCACTCTTTTTCTTTCCAGTAAGACAACATGGGACCCATGATTGCCCATCCCTGTTTTGTAAGGGAACAGTGATTTCTGTGAACCTGATCACAGACCAGGTTGCATACAGAGCTTCTACTCTGTTGGAATAAGGAAGTCTTACCACTCGTCAACATCCAGAGAAATTAGAGCCTTGACTACTGTTCATGGGGTACTATAAACAGACATGAGGCAACATAAAATAGGCTTCTGAGTGCTTCAGAGACAAAAGAATAACACATCACAGATGCATAGTTTCTTAGGATGTTTACTTAATAAACAAAACAAACTAGTTTTACTGGGATTCTTTCATAACAGTGTTTTAAAGTAGTCAATTGGATGCATTTAGAGTTCAGATAGGTGGGGGTTTTTTAGCTTTCAAACATCAACAGGCAAACCAGAATGAGACATGTTCTTATTATCCTGTATTAATAAAATCACATTTCATCAGTTTCACTTTATAGAAGTAAATAATTATGCCTGGCAAGCAATTTTAATTTTGAGATATAAACTGTCTTACAATAAATCAATAAGCAACAAACAAACTGCCAAAACAAAAGTTTCATTCCAAACCATCCATTCTTCTGCAAGTAAAGTTACTATCTACAATAACTAATCTCCTTAAGAAGCTCTACTAAGATCATGGCTCCACTGCTAATCTAAAAGCGTCTCTCTACAAGTGTTATGGATAGCTGAAATACTTCCTTAACAATATTGAATGTCATTTTTCAGATTTACGGTTGGTAACACTTGGGTAAAACGTTGCTTTTTGTGAGTACCTAAGTCTCCCTTACCCACCTTTCTCAAGTGCTATTTACTCGGCATGTGTGAGCTTCCACTAAAATGGTTAATAATAGTTTTTCCCCCAACAGTTTTATCTCCTCAAAAGATACTGTTGTGCAGCTGTGCACTGAACTGCAGCGAAGAGCTCATCCTGATGAAAAAACCCCAGCTTTCAGCTCAATCGATTCCCCCAGGCAGCCCACCTTCAGAAATAAGTGAGCACCAGAACACAGAAAAAAGGCAGGGAGGGAGAGAAAGCAACAAGCACAAAGGAACAGCATCCCTTCCTGCAGAAACAGCCCGTTTCAAGGTCAAGTTCAACCAGTCACAAGGTTCACATCCTCTAAAGCTGCAGAGCTACAGGTCCCCAACCCCTGCCTGCAACATTATCACTATAAAACCAGTTATCAGCAGTGACCAAAACATTACTGTACTTTAAATGCAGTCCTGGAATGAAATCCCAGTGAATACATAATACAGGTTCATACACTGAAGTCAATGGAATACTTTTCAGTGGCTCTTATCTTTATTTTAGATTGACATATTACTGTGCTCTTTCCAAAGTAACCAAGATACCCTCTACAGCACTGAGAGTATCAGAAAATACATTCAGGGAACATGAACCAGGCATGAACAAGAGACTGAGGCAGTCAGGTCCCATAAAAAAACTGGCAAAGTTAAGTTTTCAAATAAAAATTAAAAATATACTCTGGAAAAGACAGAACTGTCTCTATACATTTCATTTGCAACTAAAATCCACCAGCAGGAAAAGGTTAGAAATATATTTTTCCTTCCTGACACTTAACAATATAAATTTTGGAACTATATGATATTATATAATCTATATAATAAGTTTTCGTATTGAGCAAAACAGTAAAGTGTACTTGCCACTAGAAAAAAAGCAAGTTCATTTTCACTTCAAAACAATTTTTAATACTCCAGGCAATGCAAATAACTGAAGCCAGCAGTATTTTCACAAAACATACCACGTTACAGCCAGAAGTTACCTTGCAACTTACTATATATAGCAATCTAGAATTAAAAGTATGGTAGCAGGAAACTCCTACTCAGAACGACTACCTTTCATATTTGTTTGAAAATCATCACCTGATTTGCATACGCTGTTTATTTGTTAGTACAGTATTTCTTGCTCATTGTTCCTCAAACAAAAATACTATGTAACATTTCAAAATGGGGGGAAAACTAATCAAGCTTGTCATTTCCAGACTACTAGAAAGAAACAACATAAGATTCTTTTAATATACTTTATATCTAGGCATAAAACAGAAGACCCACCTACTTCATGAATCTAGTGAGGGCAGAAGGGAGGAATGCATTTCAAGTAAAAGCCTGTAGCTGGGACAAAAAAAATCCAGATGGAAAAAAGTTATTAGTCAAACCTTATAATTGCCTAGCAAAGCTCACTGAACATACTTCTACATGAAAACTGAGTATATCTAAAAAATAATCACTGAGCCATTCACTTCATCAAATGCTACATATATTAAGGAAAAAAAAAACCACACCCTACACACACCATTCAGGAGTTATTATTTGCAAATAACCAGGGGAGCCACAAGGAGCTACTTACAAATAAAAATAATATTTGGGTGAAAATTTTCTTTCTAAATATCATATTTAACTTGCAGAAAACTCCAAATTTAAGTAATTCAGTTTACAGAGCCACTAGATGGAACTGAGAAAAAAAGTGTTCCTTTATCTCTGTAACACTATCACAAATGTTTATAACTGCATACAATCAACTCCTTCTTTTATTCTAAACTACAAAATGCGAAAGAGCATTCACACCACACTTTCATGAGTGGAAAATTTCTCCTTTCAAGGAGAAAGTACACAGAGTCTAGAAAAATAAAATATCTTCAGTAAATTTTTATTCAACAAAACCTTGCTTAAATTAATATTCTACCACAAGGTTTGCTTTCCAGCACAGCTTTAAATAGGTTAAGGTAAACTACTGTTTTTAGTAAACTACTCGTCTCAGTTCTAGAAGCTGAGCACATGACAATTTTTTATAAATGAGAATTAGCTACAGAAACACAGAAACACACACTAAAAAAAAAAAAAAAAAAAAAAAAAAAAAAAAAAAAAAAAAAAAAAAAATCAATCAGGTATTAAAATTTTAGCTGGAGATAGTACCAGAGGGCTGGGCTGCTGACAGTTTTTAAATGATTCATGATGCACAAGAGGAGGTAAGAAACAGAAAGTGTTGCCTAGAGGAAAAGGATCAAAGCTATCTTTGCATTCCTATAAAATCTGAGCTACTGCATAAGTTAAGCATCACACAGTCCAAGTAGCCTCAACAACAATTCCAATTTACACAAGCTTCTGTGGTGCTGCTTGTGGTTTGCAACACAAACTGCAGTAACTCAGTGATGGGTTCCCTCCCCATCTCAACATCTCACTGGAAATCACTGGAGAAGAAAGATTCACCTGCAGTAGCATAAACACCTCTGATATACTTAAAAATTTTGGCCAGGGACCACAGGAATGACATTAAAAAGGTCAGTGGTTCTTACCTCCTAATCTGGATTCTGTTGAAACAAATGAGTCAACAGTTCAGAGTGCTGTGAGCTCAAATTCTTAACTGTAATGACAAGTCTTCAAATTCCAAGATGAATTTTAGTTAAAATTCTACAGTACATCTCATTATACAGATTTAAAGACGCCCGCCTCTACCAGGTCTTTGAAAAATGCCACGGATTTTCTGGATTTGAAGGAAAATGAGCATGATCCAGAAGAAAGGGGCAGGGGGAGGAAAGGTATAAACAAACTTTCTTTTTTTTTTTTTTAAAGTTTGACTTGCTCAGAAAAATCAAGTAAGCAAGGGCAAATTTTCTGACAATCTTCACATGCTGTTTGTGCTGATCCTAAATTTTAACAGCACATTATAATTTTATTCACCCTCCTCTTTCAGATATGCAGTTTCCATAGCAACTAGTGATACTTAGTAGTAACCAAAGGCAGAATAACACTAACTTGTTATATAACAACTTGAAACTCACCTTGGCTTCTAAAAATGTGTATATGCTTATTTTAGGACAACAAACATTGTGGTTATTTATTTTTTACACGCTCCCTATGTGGTCAAGACTTGAGATGTTCCTGTATTTTAAAAAGCCACTTTCAGAGACAGGATGGAACAGACTAATCCTAATGAAGTCTTCTCACACACACACCAGGATTTCTGCAGTAAATTAGTCAACACTTATGTAAAATAATACACGTCTCATTTCTGAACAGTCTTTGACCATGCACTAAAAATTAAACAAAAATAAATAAATAAACCAACACTAGTAACTTTCTTAGCTTTCCCACATCACAGCTCTTTTCTATGCATTTCTCTCCCTAAATACCGATTGAGAATGAATACTAAACACAAAAAAAGATGTAAAGATGTACAAGTTAGAGAACACAACCTAAAAATCAATTAGAGGGCTATCAAACTGCTTATTTTGTACAAATGCTAAAAAACCCTATTATTTTTAGGTGATTTTCATAGTAGTAGTATCATCATGGGAAATCTTATCAAGACCAGCGGCTCCTGTCACTGGGTACAGTCCTCTTTTGACAAATATATGGCAGCTCAATCCAGTTATGATAGATCACTATCCCTGGAGTTAGGCAGAAGAAAATGAGTCATGCCCAAGTTGCGTAGGCCGAGCTTGTCAGAATCGGGTAGGAGGTCCTCAGCAAAGCAGAGCTGTCTTCAGAAAGTTTATAGCTGAAAGGGCAGCACAAAAACCTGCTGATGGAGAGACAACAGAGTTCAAACATTTCAGGGAGGGACACTGCAGGTATTAAGAAAGGGTCTGCTACTTACTACTGCTCTAACACACACAAAAAAGACCAAAAAAAAAAAAAAAACCAGCTAAATAATCTCTCTAAATCACAACACTAAGACTGAACTCTCAGAAGAGATGAAGGACAAACCTCCCAGGGCACCAGAAGGTGCAGAACACACTGGAAGAAGCACTGAAAGGTTACAATCAAAACACTGGAAAGCCATAAGGTCAAAAAATTCAGCTAAGGGCAAAGGAAGCTACAAGTGCTTGATGTCTTATCTCTGAGTGGGAGTCCAATGCCACTCAGCTACATAAAGGCCAGGATTTTTCACTGTTAATTGGTTTTCTTAATATTATTTCAAAACTGTCCACAAATCCAGCCATTCACAGTTTTTTTAACTGTATCTCATAGCTATGGTAATGCGGCTGCTGACTGAGATACCAAAACATAAATCTCTCCTGATTTTCTTCTATTCTTCATCAATATTTTTTTAAATGCTAAGAAATAAAAAACTTAATTTAACTGAAAAACTAATTGTATTTCAGACAGATGACTGCATTGAGATGCTATCAAAAAGTAAATGATAGCTTGAAGTCAACACCCCTTAGAGGAGACAGGACTTCAAATTTCTGTCCTCCCACCAGAAAGACTAAAACCAGATTACAAGGAACTTTACTAGAGACAAACAAAAGAAATGGAAGTGCAGCAAACAAAGAAACAAACAAACCAAACCTGTAACACTGAGAAATCACTAGAGAAATCTAGCAGTTCACCAAGAACGCCAACAGAAGTCTCACAGCTCACAAACTTCTTAGACCAGTACATATCATGCAAAAAGCATTTCACTATGTGCCCAAATTCACTATTCTCTTGGTATTAGCTCACCATACATGAAGTTTCCCACACAACCACCAAATTCCAAATGCGTTATTCAGGCCCCAAAAGGTCACTGATGTAGTTTCACAGTCACCTTAGCAATGAAATTCTAAGAATACCTCTGTTCAGACTATCACTAGGTGCCATCACAGGAAGCAGACCATCCTTGTTCCCCCCTCTTGACACTCCTCTTCTTTGCACTGGTGCTAGGCTTAAAGCAAGTCAGGAAAGAGTCTGATTAGAAATTCATCGTTTCACCTGTTGCCTCTGGTCCTTGTCACGTTCCTGCAAGCCAGAGCAACAGACAGTTCTCATCACAACATTAGGGCAAGTGAAAAGGAGCATGAAACTCCTTCCCTCCTTGCAGGTTTCCAGCAGTGGGCTGAGCATGCCTTCTCCTATTAGCTCTCCTGTGGTTCCAACACTGTGTGCATGGCCAGCTGGGGTCAACCTCAGAGAAAAAAGCCCCATTTAAACAGCCACCTATAGGACAGCTCAAGCCAATTGTAAAGTTGCAGCTAAAAGCACATTTTCCAGAAACTTATGCCTCTCAAATGCTGAAGTCTGATTAATTTGAAGAGCTCAGTGTTAAGATGATGGCTAAATTCCAGAATAGAAAAGTAATTAAAAGAAAAATCTTTGAATTACTAAAAAAAAAGGTTCCATTAAGTTGCCTATTGTTTCTTTAGTAAATACAATGCGGTGCTGTAGTTAAAACTGGTCTCATATTAAAGGACATATTTTGAAAGAAATTTATTAGCCAAATAGAGGTGCAGGTTCTCTGTCACACCCAAAGGCAGACAAGTTAATTCATGACCATGGATTAAATTTAAACATTAGAAGAATCCACAATTATTCAGAATTACAAAGCAACTTAAAATTGGGTGAACAAGAAAGTGTGAAAACCCAGTGTTACCTTCAACCTTAGATCAGAAGGTTCCTTAAAACCTTCTACCAAATGAAGCAGTAAACAAGCAGAGATGGAGTGAAGAGCAACCTGCCTCATGATGTTCCCTCCAAGGAAGACACAGCTCTGTTGGTCCAATTTTCATAATCGTGACTAAATACCTTCAAGCACAGTGTCACATGTTACATATTCAGCTGTCATTTAAAAATACTGTTAGAAAGGCACACCTACACAGGCAAGACAACAGTAATGATAATTTATGTATTTACTTAATTGAGTATATAGATTATAGCTGAATAGCTGGTGAAATATGGCAAAAATAGAATTATAGGCTCTTCCCTAGTCCTAAAACTCGTCACATATCCCTTTTCTATCAAGTGTCTAGATTATCTTTGCCAGCTTCTTCTCTAAGCCAATAAAAACCTCTAATACTGGGAACCTGTTTAACAATCTACGTAATTTGACTGTTATAGGTAAAAAATCTCCAGCCTATATTTAGTCTAAATCACACCCAACTAAAACTTACTTTCTCTTTACCTACATCTCAACCACAGTAAAAAAAAAAAAAAAAAATTAAAAAGCTTTAAAAAACTCCCAGTGCTTCTGTGAACCATTTCTTATATACCCATCCCACAGCCTTTTCCACCACATCAAAATAAGGCAATACTTTTATGAAAAAAAAAAATAATTCATAGGTTCTGAACCTCTCAAGCCACATCACTACATTTCTCAGTACTTTTTGGATTTAATACTCAAAACTAGACATAAAAGTGCAATCAAAAAGGAAAAACAAAAAGCCTTCTGTAATTTAAACTTTATGAACATATCCAAGGATAGCATCTACTTTTGCCACCTGCATGTTGCTCATTCACAGACTAATTTGTGACTATAAGTCCTGAATTATTTCCTACAGCTCTTTTTCCCAAACACCTCTATCTGAGCATCCCATAGCCTCTTCCTAGCACAGCGATTTATATTTAGCAGCTTTTTATCTTCTGTACTTCTCAAACAAGGCAAAAACACTGAATTAAAACTTTATTCAGCTGTTCTCCAGGCGAGTGTTGGCATCCTCTCCTAAATCAACAGCGCATTTGCAACTTCTACCTTTTAGGAAAATTACAAATAATATAACTAAAATCACCCCCTGAAAAGGTCATCTTTTTTTTTCCTTCAGGAGTTCTTCCAGCTTTGCAAAAAGTAACTTAAAACTACTTGGGAGTTAATTACTTAGATAAGCAAACAACTTCCATGACAAATTGAAACATGGATTTATTAAATGGATTAACATAGAACTATGTTGAAACCCCCTAAAAACTAAAACTGATTGTAAGATGGCTTTTAAGCATATGTATTTTCCAAAACATACTGTCACGTAACACAATAAATCCACTTACAGGAAGTTAGATTTCCCAGATAACTGTATTTTTTCTTCACCAGAGTCACTACTAAGTGGGAGAGAACACAGACAGCAGGCATCTCAGTACCTTTACAGTCCAAAAAACATTAAAAGAACTTGGGTTTTTTTCCATACAGACTAACACATCAAAACTGATGAAGCACAAAATGTAGACAGCATCAGCAGCATTCACAGTAAGAACCGCTTAATACCACCTACAACCAGGTCAGTCACAATCACAAAACAAAGAGAGAGAGAGAGAGCTGCTCCGACACAGCACTTCCACAACACCCTTGGGAGGTACAACCGCTGCTTCACAGACTGCGGATGTTCCAACTTCCTTAGTTTACACAGCAAGCCACCAGACTGGACAATTCCGATCTCAGAAATGCCGCGTCCTCAAACAGGACCGCTAGATCACGTAGCCTTGCATCTCTACCTCGGAGTTATTTCATGGTTACGGCTGAAATTTCATTAATTATAATTAAAATTCATGTCTTTAAGGTGTTGGGCTAAGAAGAAACCCAGGTATGTGTCAGCAGCTCAAGTTCAGCACTTTTCAGCTCGGGGTGCCAATACTAATCTAAACAACACCAGAAGTTCTTCTCTGAGAAATGCACTACTTTGCTTCTGAAGGGATATGGGTTTTTCTTGTTTCCTCCACCTTCCATGTTCTTCCTTCCAATTAAGGAGCTTTTTGAAAAGCACATTATGAGACAGGACAAACTTCTAAACGTTCCTGAGAATCTCCTAACATATAACTCCCATTTTCTTAAGTGAACTGACTAAAGGCAGTAAAGCTTCCTCCTGCTCGTTACAAGATAGATTCAGAATGTGCATAAGCAATTCAGAGCCATCAAAGCCCGCTGAAATTAGATTATTTCAAATGTTTCGGTGCAACCGCGGGTGTTAATTGAAGGCATTCCCAATTGCCCTAAGCACGGTAATGTGATTTTTCTTTAAAGAATTAAGTGAAGGCTGGAATGCCTTCCGCTTTCCTGGAGAACTTAGCCCCCCTGGGGGCAGGGATGTTCACCTCAGCCTCCGCAGGAGCTGCGGTGCAGCGGCACTGGCCCGCCGGCCCCGCCGGCTCCCCCGCCGCG
>VWZN01007424.1:146429-197787 GCA_013396955.1 Regulus satrapa
GGCCCCGGCCGCGCTCCCCGCGCGACGCGGCCCGGACGGGACAGGGCAGGGCCGGGACGGACCGGGATGGACAGAACTGGACCGGGATGGACAGGGCAGGGCCGGGACGGACCGGGATGGACAGGGCAGGGCCGAGGTGGACCGGGATAGACAGGGCAGGGCAGGGCCGGGATAGACCGGGATGGACAGGACTGGACCGGGACGGACCGGGATGGACAGGGCAGGGCCGAGGTGGACCGGGATAGACAGGGCAGGGCAGGGCCGGGATAGACCGGGATGGACAGGACTGGACCGGGACGGACCGGGATGGACAGGGCAGGGCCGGGGTGGACAGGGCAGGGCCGCGGTGTCCCGCAGCCGCCCTCGGGGACCCGCCCGTGTCCCCGGCGGGGCCGGGAGCTGCGGAGCACCGGCTGCCCGGGCCGCCAGGCCTGTCCCGGAGCCCCTCAGATCCAGAGCGGTGGGGCGGATTCAGGGAAGGCGCGACGTGAGACGATACGCGGTATATTTACGATATAAATAAGATATTTTAGCGACAGGGCAAAACGAGACCTTGGACTTTGTCGAACTTGCCCTTATCGCACACCTCAGGAGAGCTTTCTGCAGCTTAGGTTCGGTGTGTACTACAGCACTCTCAAAACATCAACAAAGCGAGAAAAGGAAGAGTTTCAAATCCTCTCCCACGCGACTGAAAACTAAGGAAAACTAAGTCTTCACAAAGATTCAACCGCGATTTCATTGTGCTTAAAATCTTGCTCGGAAAAAAACCGCTTTTGATGTTTCCATCAAGCCGCTGAATGGCAGTAAAATCTGTTTGTGCTTTGTCCTGTACAAACCTGTAGTACTTTGCAGCACTCCGTTTAGAGCCATTTAGCAAGAATAACACAGCCTTTAAAGACCAAATTCAATCCAGTATCTTAGATACACATATGTGAGAAAGTAATGCAGCACAGATGCTAAAAGCTATATAAACATTACGTTTCCTATTAACTATTGCAATTACCTAAGAAATAACAGAAGAGGGGTTGAAAGAGCCTTGATAAAAGCCTTTGCCTGCTATGCAGACCCTGCAAGAGACAGGAGCATGAAATGGAGTTGTACAAACTGCTTCTACAGGTCAGCAAAATCCGGAAAGCTAACTGTGAAATCATTACAGTACTATCATATGCAGCAGGAAACAATTTTGTGATATAGTTGGCATGCAAACTGCATCCCTATTGAAACATATTTTTATGGGAAAAAAAACAAATACCAAAACTTTAAAGTAATCGTAGCATGTAAAGATTTGGAAATTGTGTCTGAATCTAATCAACTCCAATTGAATTGTGAAGTCTGTTATAATTTTTGCTGTTGAATACAACAGCTTTTAAAGACCAACACTATCTGACCAGATCTTGTGCAAAGAGAACAATGAAAAGTCTGTAGCTTAAGAAAGCTTGTTTAGTGTTGTTTAACTTTAGGGAGGGGAGCTGGAGCAGAGTAAATTTCCCAGATGGAAACAAAGAAACCGGCTGTTAATTCAATTAATTAGTTAATGTTATATTACAAAGAGAGAGGAATGCATAAAGGGTACATGAAAGAGGCAAGTTTCCTGGACAAGTGTGAACTGTTTTAACTGAGAGTTAGTGAAATCAAAAGATCCAGACTGCACAAGTACTATAAAGAAAAGCCGATTCTGCATGAGAATATCTGTGAGATGGGGACACTCCAAGAAATTTGTGTGGGCCTGAAATAATAAATGATTCTTACTCTAAAAGTTCTCTTTCAATAGTGGTTTGTTCTCACCTCCTGCTTTTAGCTAAAAATCCCCAAATCATAAGGATGGAAGTGTTCTTTTCAAGCAATGCCCCCAATGGAGTTGGGGGAATGTCACTGCTGGTTAGGGCATCATAGCAGAAGATCTCGCAGTGAGAAGCTTCTAGCTGGAAATGCCTCATGATGCATTGCCACTTCATATCACACAGAATCAACTGCATGAGCTCAGAATCAAGGAAAGGCTGCAGCCTAACCCATTCATCCACAGAAACCTAAATGATTTGTGGTTTCAGTATGAGAACCCAAATTCTAAGGAGTGCCCTGCAAGCCCTGATCACAGAATCAGACGTTTTACCTCTACATTCCTCTGGTCTGGCTCCTCTACTCAATCCTGAGGAACATCACTCATAACCAGACACCCGTTTCATTTCAGACTGGTCACCACTACTTTTTAAGTTCACACTGCCACTCACTCCGTCTACTCACACCCTCCCTACTGGACCACAAAGGTGCTGTGGGTGTCACAGCAAAAGACTCATGGTAAAATCAGCATGTGCTGCTCTTATCCCTTCAGTCACAGAGCCAACAGTCTCACGACTGAAGGCAATTGTGCTGGTGGAACTGTGCTGTTTTTTTCTGAATTGACTCATCCTTTGTCATCCCAGAAATGCCTTCCAGAAACATTTCCTTAGGATCTCCTTCAGAGAGATACTTGGTAAGGCAGTTTTCTGCACCTTTCTTTGATGATGGATGTGACATTTGCTTTTTTCCAGTAACTGGAAATCTCATCTGATTGCCACAGCCTTTAGAAGGTGAGAGGAAACAGCACAATGAAATTACTCACCTTCCTCAGCACCTTTACCAGCAGCCCCTGTTAAGCCCCCTAGGACTTGCAAACATGTGATTTGCTAAATTTTCTAAAGTCTTCTCCTCCAAACCTTGCCAAACTAGGCATAGAGCTCTGTGAGCCCTTAGGCTGACCTTGCTAGTAAAGATTGAGGGAAAGAGGGCTTTAAGCTTTTCAGCCTTTTCACAGTTCTTCATCACCAGTGACCTGCCCCATTCATCAGCAGAGCCGCGTGGGTTTGGAGTATGCTTGCTATTTAGAATGTTTTCTCTACCTCTGGATGCAGACAGTTGTAGTAGAAAGGTTGGAATCTGTCGTGAATTGAGAATGAATGGTAATGTCTGGGCATGGGGTGCTGGATGAAGCACACAGCAGCAAAAGAGTTCTCAAAAGGCAGAAGAGTATGGTATTGACATCCAAATTGCCGAACTCAGCACATCTATGTGCAGTTTTACAAGACACCCCTTCTGCAGAAAAAGAGCAATGACGAAATCCTGATGACTCAGAGGTGAGACGGGATTGAGACACTGACCACTATCAGCTGCTGAAGGCTACCAAGAGGCGTATCCAAATTCTCTGCATTGTTGCCAGCGAAGAGACACTGAGGAGAAATGAAGAGAACCTCAGGGCTGGTTCCTCTCCTGCGGAATTGCCGCGGATGCTGGGCGCAGCACGGTCTGGATGGAGGCACCACCCTGGTCAGCACCTGGTCACTCTGCCTTGGGGGCTGCATGGGCTTCACGGAGCTCCGGAGCTGGTCAAGGTCCCGAGAGTGGAGCAAGAGGTAAAGTTGCTTTGTTTCCAGGTCTGCTCCGAGTACAGCCACCTTCCCCGAAGAAGGTCTGGCACTGGCACACGCTACATTGTTGACAGAATGTTGCAACAGCATTTCCCACAAGTGTCTACGTTTATCTTTTTTGCTAGGAGCAAAGTGGTCTCAAAGGCGTAAGAGTTCAGCTATTTATGTTACTTTCTGTCACGAATCCAGAAGAGTTTTAATGGATTCCTACAGTGTTGGTCGAATTTTCTTTGCTGTATGGATAACCTGAGAGGCTTTTTTTTTTTGAGTCCTGTCCTGCATCCTTCCATTGATCTTCAGTGCAGAAAGCTTTTTCCCCTTTTATTAGTGTGTATTAACTGCTTTGAGTTGCCTTTCCTGTTAGCAATTTTATCATTCACGTACCCTTAATCACCACATTGATTTATCTGAACAGAAAAAGAGAAAGGAAATAATCTTCAGAGTTGTTTTATGCCAACAGTTCTTTCCAATATATACATTCAACCAGCCCTACAATAACCCTGAAGCAGGTTTGAACAATAGAATAAAGGAAAAACAAATATTTTTCTACTCTTTGGAGCCATTTGCAGTCTCTCCAAACTACAAGATGTGAATACTCTGGGTAGATGAGAAGACTGATGAAGAAAAATGAGCCAGACTAATAACAACAGATGAGAAAGAGACCTGATGGAGAAAACAGAAACAAAACACAAACTTAGAAAAAAATGCTACAAGGTCACCTTCCAGGAAAGAAGATTCAGAAATTAATACATTTTTTCTTTTTTCTTTTTAAACAATGCAAATACAAGCTTTCAGTAAATTCAAATACAGATAAGCAACGACCACCAGATTATTGGTAAATTGTCCAAGAAGCATTTGATTCTCTTAGTGCTGTGAAAAGAAGCATTCAATTTTGAACAGGCTTGAGATTAAAAGATATAAAATATATTCTCTTGGCTAGAGAAGTTATTCATATCTGCACCCAAATGATAAAACTTTCTAGTTCTCAGATTTCATGTGCTAATAAAATATCAAATGAAGGTGGAATTTTATAAAATTTACATTTTCCATGATGAGAGGATCAGTATAGGAACCCCTTCTCAGTTGTTTCTGGGTTACTGAAGTTTATGTTTTGGGGAGGGAAGGTTGTTTCTTCAAGAAGAAACTATACAAAATATTTTAAGTGGTGTTAATGGACTAAAAAACTATGGGTCATAGATATTATCTCTGTCCAATAAGAAAATTGGAACTTAGAGAATGGAAGTTAGTGAAACATCTTCCTTATCTGATGGGACTATTAGCCCTTAGGATCTTCTTATCTGTGACCATGAGTCTAGATATCCCTCAAACGAGAAATTACCTGGTAAGAAAGAAAGAGCAGTCATTAAGGGCAAAACGAAAACTGCAGATCTGCAAATAACTTTTTTATTAAGTTTCCTAGTTTGAGATATTTTTTTTTTTCAATCAGCATTGTCACAAGCATTGCAGATTTTTTTTTCTTTAACGCTTATGGAGTAAAGACAAATATAAAAGAAGTCTTGGAACACGCAATGTTCAGCAAGTGTTCATTGCAGCTGAGTCTTGTATTAGCATAGAATCTTTGCCTATCCTTTTTTCAAATTGTTGAATTCTTTATGGGAACAAAGATGCCATTCCAGTCAGAAGATGTTGGCTAGGCAAAATGTGGTTGGATTCTGTTTATTTCAAAAATAAACAGACTCAATCTGTTTACACAAGATCTGGAGGCACATCCGGAGATACCGAGTCTGAAGGAAAACAATGGTGGAATGAGTGAAAAAAAATATTTCAGGCAGCACTTTAATTTCTGGAATCTGTAGTAGGAGCCAAACAGCTTGCAAGGACACAACCTCACTGGTGGTGCAGGAGCAGGGAGGGAGCTTGCTATCTTGAATATTTTGGCTTGTGAGATTACAAGAAAGTGATGGTTTGTCATATATTTTGACAGCTAAAGACCATTTGGAGCAACAGAAAAACAGCTGTGGAAATGAATTACATTGCAGATTTAGGTGATCAGAAATATATTAAAAAAGATCGAGGGACAATCCTGGAGATCATGAGGTGACAAAGTTCATCATCTACTCAGAACATACACCGCTACAACTGGTTTTGCCAAAATTGATTGCCAGACTGTAAAACTCCATCTTATTAAATTTTAAGAAGACTTGGATTGTGGTAATTTTGCATTCACAGTAAAATCATAATGGGTTCATTTGTAGTTCAAACTGTTCTTTAAATGATCAGTGTAACCATTCCTGATGTTTAATGAACAGCAATAATAACACCACAAATCCATACATGAAAAATAAATTGCTGGCTTTTTTCAAGCAAAGTGAGAATTTAACCAATTTCAACAGAGAAGGGAGAGCTATAGACATGACTCACCAAAAAAGGCTATCTTAGAGGGAATGGGGAACAGCGCATTTTACCACCAAATGAAAAAAAAAAAAAAAAAATCCCAGCATGTACATAATATTTCTTTCATTTTCCCTGAATCTCAGCAAACCTCTAAATCTGCCATTACCTAAGCAGTGACAGTGTGGTGCTTTGTGTCTTCATATACCCTCCCTTCCTGCAAGACAGGAAACAAAGGAAAAAGCACAATCAGGAGGTGATGAGAGTCACTACTTCACGACTATTTTTTATCTTATAAGAAGCATATCAACCGTGTAAAAATTAAATAAAAAAAAAATAAATCACAATTTTAAAAATATATCATTTGGGCATCATTAATGATTCATTTAGCACATTCTTGTGAGAGCAACAAGTATTGAAGAGTGCCTCCTGGGATGTGTTTGGGTATTTTTTTTCTGTGTTTGCTCACAGAAAATAGTTCCTAGTTACATGTAACAGGATCTGTCAGGATGGAGTCTGCTTATTCAGGCTCATAGATGCATTCTGGAGATCAGTTTTAACTTTCTATGAGTCTATAACATAATTGTTACATTAAAAATAATGTGAGTAATAACTTTGGGGGGGGAGTTTGTTTTGGGGTTTTTTGGTTTTTTTTGGTTTTTTTTTTTTTTTTTTTTGTCTAAATAAAGGCTTAGTTCATAATATATAGAGCTGTTCTTTACATAAATGATCATGGTCAGAAAAATGCTGTCAGATTAATTATTTACTGTGGAAATAATTTGTCCCTTTAAGACAATATTTGGGATACGAACAAAGATATTTATGACCTTCTGAAGAAGCAAGAAGAAAGCGGCAAAAGCTTTCACTTCAAGTGTGGTTTTGATACTTTTAGAAGCTGTTGATTGAAAAGTGGAATGAGCAATCAATCAGAGGTCAGAACTTCGGTGAGCAGGAGATTATATTCTCATGATCTGTGACTAACAGAGAGTAATAAAAAGCCTAGTGAACATGTGTATCATGTAAATATAATTCTATTGTCAGATGGTTTGTGGTAAATTGAAATGGCTGCTCTGAGGTCACAGCAAGCAGACTGTTTCCTGGAATTTCTGCACATCCTGTAAACAGGAGCTCTCTAGATCTGAGCCATTGCACTCCCAGGTACTGTGAGTGACACAGACTCTAATAAATAAGATCATTCTGTAGAGGCAGAGCAAGCTGGTCTCAAATTACCCATAAGGTTGAAGGACGTATGGAAACCACTGCTGAGAAAATCAAATAACAAATATTTTTCCTTTTCCTCAATTTTATATATGTTTTGAATTGGGTCACAGAGAGAAAGCATCGGAGACAGCATCCTCAGTTACAAGGTCATTGGATACAGACCATTTTTCCACTATCAGAACACAACCTTGGGCATTTGATGTTATGACTTGGTACAAACACGTGTATTTCTCACCAATTTTTTTTTTTTTTAAGAGTGAAATTTTATCCATTTCTTATATTTTCAGAAATAAATAGTTCATTTTTGTTCCTGCTTGCTTTGCAGGTTGTAGTACTTGTAAGACTGTGTGCAATGTACTAAGCTTCCTTGAGCATTGAACAAGCTTTCATAATCTTCCTTGGAGCAGGACTTTTTTTATTTATCTGCCCATTATGAAATTGTGACAGTTTGGTTTAGGGTGGGACAAAAAAGTTCTGTATTCAGTGAAGTTTTTCAGCTTTCTGGTATGACTTGTATATGACAGGTCATATTTTTTATCTTCTACTTAATGAGTTTAAGCAGTTATTTCTAAACTGTTCATAGCAGTTAATAGGAAATGCAGGGAACGGCTCAACTTAAACTCCAAATCAGAGACAGTCAACTCTTAACCCCTTTAGAATCAACAGAGAGTAGTGGAAACTTCAGGTTGTCCATTTATTACTAAAATAAGCATCTAAGCTCTGAAGCTTTTCAAACATGGAGAGGCAAATCAACTTTCAGGAAAAAGAATGTGAGTATTTTCTGTCTCTTATCCATTAGGAAATGACAAAGTAACAGTACCCCGGATGCCTTTCTTTATTTCATGTTCTTGGGACACAGGAATCAAGATATCTTTTAGGCCTTACTGATAAAGCTAGAAAATAATCATAAAGGAAACTGCTCACTGCATGAAGGAGTTGGAATGCATATCCCATAGCAGTGGGTAAACTTTTCCTAATGTTTTAGCATCTGCTTTCATGTTTATGCTGCAGTAATTTTAGAGAGTATCTTCAGAACTAAAATGAGAACTAAAGAGAGACTCAGAAGAGTATTTGGTTCCTAAGATGTGCTCCCAGTGGGATTATCTGTGCTAACACCAGCAGTGTTCCCCTTCCCCTGGAATTAGTGTCTGTGATCATTCAATACTGAAAATTTCTATATCACTCCAGAGAAGTTTCTTCTACACAATCTTGATATCTCTGTAATCGGTAAAAAGAGACAAGCTCAAGAAACAGTTACCTGCATGATCCAAAAAATTAGGTTCCTAGAATCACAGAATGGGTTGTGTTGGCAGGGACCTTACAGGTCACCTTGTATGTTGCTAATGGCTTCTGAACTATAAAGGCTTGAGGCAGGTGTGACACACCTACAGAGAGTTACTGGAGAGAGATTGCAATAAACCACAAACGATGGCACTGGGTGCTTTTCCTTAAGGCAGGGTGGTTGCCTTGTCCTGTGAATTTTAAGCTGAAAATAATGAGTTTACTCATTTACTTCTTAAATGCTGTCAACTCCCCTTTTTAGATCTAACTGATCTCACAGCTTGAAAACTCACAGTGAAATAAGTGGGCTAGTGAAAATTTAAAATATATTGCATTATGGAGGAAATAAAAAGCTTAAACGCCTAGCATTAATCCTCACTGAAATCTTAATAAAACACTGAGTCTTGAAAGAACATTTCTGTTCCATAGCAGCCCTGCCTTTGAATGGCCCTGTCCCACCAAAAGCAGAGTGCACAGCACTGACCTGTTTGCATTGGAACAATGTCCTGAGCAGTATCAGTAACCATCTCTGTTTAAATGTCTGGACTGAAGTCAAGAGAGAGTAATTTATCCTGCACTTGTCATTTAAAAATATCAATATGATGTTTTCAAAGAAGGAACAAAACTTCCATCTAGAGAAAACTGAAAAGATGGCTTACATTTGCATCAAGAACATACTCATTTCAGTGGGTTGTGCCCAATTTTCTGAAAGATCTACAGTAAATACTACAGAAAGAGGACTAAAAATGCCAGTTCAACTCAGCATAGTTTTTATTAAGCTGTTTGGAATTTGTGAACAAAAAAAATCTCTATGAAGGGCTATTTCTTCTATAACATTTTACACTGCATGTGTTTGTGCTGCTGAAAAAGAAGGTAATATTTTCCCTTATAAAACAAAACAGACTGAACTGAGATTTTATAATAGTCAGAACTGCCTAGCAAGAAGAATAGTAGCCTTGAGTTGAAAACACAGAATAATTGTGAGAATTACAGTTCAAGATTTTAAACTAGGAAAATAGAAATACTTATCATAATATAAAAATATAAAATTCATTATTTAATGAAAACAAAAATATCGAACTGAATGGGCCAAGGTGGACTTTGCATGTCAGAAAGACTCTTGCTCTTGATATTAAAAAAACCTCTCCACAGTTTACTTAGAAAAATAGAAATGACAAACCTCAGGGGCAGAACTTCATCATTTTTGCAGATACCAGGAAAAATCTGACAAACTAGAAAAAAGTGTCAAGCCATTAACATAATTAATTTCTATTGTAGAACCCATGTAAAATGATACTTGGCTTTTTCCTTGCCCAGACTGCTAGATTAACTTACTCCTAACCCTAACATTCCCTGTCTTTTCTCTGGAAACAGTATTTTCACTTTGTCCTAGTCTCATGTTTTAGCATCCTGTGTAAAGATTTGGTGTACACAAAACAAAGAAGTTTATTTGTACAATCTACCATCTTGGCCCTTCCCTCATCCAAAGTCTAGTAGAAGGGATGAGTTTTCTGGCAATGTTTTCCTTTGCTTGCCTGCAAGTTAGTGCCTGACACTCCTGTGTGTGTGATTTCTTTCAAAGCCAAGGTGGCCAAGGTCTTTGACAGGTTTCTTTCCAACTTTGAGTGCGCATATAGGTTATCATCCAGCCTGAGGAAATCTGCACTTACTGTGGTGTCTGCAGCTTCCCTGCTTCTCTCTCACTTCTCCCTTCTAACTGAAATCCTGGCAGGCAATACAGCACCCCCTTTGTCCACAGAGCTCTCCAGTGTCTGCATTTAGAACGGTCACCTAGGATGTTCAAGAAAACACCCTGGGCATCACTTCCTGCTGTTTCTGGAAGACTGCACTGACAGGAAGGACTTTGACAGATTTGGCTTTCTAAGACTGCAAACATCTATTTAGGTCTTTATTAACCCAGATCGTTGCAAAGCCAAACATTTACCACTTCCACCTTTTAACTGTGTGTTTTCAAAAATGAATATTGATTAGCTGCCTAAACAAATAATACTTGCCATAAACCAACTCTCCACTATGATACTTACCCCTTATCCCTATTACCACCTAATGCAGGAATGGACTGATACCAAATTTAAAGTTTTTCCATGACTTCTTTTTAATACAATAGAAACATATTTCCCAAGGGAAGAGAACAAACTAATCAGAAAGGTTCCTATTTTCTGTAAGTTGTAAACTGTAATTCCCATAGACAGGAAACCCAGATTAGACAAAATTGTGTAAGGATATTTGTTGAAGATTGCAAAAAGAGAAGAAGATAAAACTCTGGAACAGAAAAATCTAGTGGTACAAGTCTGAATTTTAAAATTTATACAAACATATCAAAAGGCATTTTATCTTTTGTATGATTAACAAAACTTACTTGAGCTTTTAAAATTAAAAAAAAAAAACCTGTTAAATAAAGATGCAATATAAAGTCAGTAGAAGAAAGTGTACTTTGTTAAAAATACAAGTAGCAAATTATAACTTTCGGTGTTGCCGAGGTCACAGTCTAGTGTTTGAACACCTTTTTCCACAGCTTTTCCCTTTCTTTCAAGAATTGCTTTAGCCATAGTGGAAGAGCATTGTGTGAGGCAGAGGAGGCAGATGGACTCTCCTGCCTCTGTATTAATGGAAACGAGGAGCATAAATGTTCCTAAACCCCTTTTCCATGTCTATCATCTTCAGAAAGAAACTCCAGAAACTGGGTATGGTTAGAATGTATTTCAAACTAAAATGAAACATCTAATCATGTCTTAAGGTCAGAAATCATGGAGAGAACTTCACCAGTAATGTGAGAGCTGCTAGCAACTGGAACTTCCTTCAAAAGCTGTAACTATGCCAGTTTTCCATAGTTAGAACTTGATGTTAACATTAATGAACCATGATTGGGCTTCAAAGAAATGCTTGTTTTTGTAACCCAGATGCACTTGGGGAAAAAAAGGGAGAAAGGGGAAAATGTTGTGACACTAGACATTTTATCAAAAACATTTAGATAAGAAATAGTACTGAACACATAGAAAATTAAATATTATTGCTTTGTTTAACATATTTTCTGCTGATTTACTATTTATAATTAGACTTATTAGGGTATAACTATCCTAAATAGAGCTTTTCAGAAAAAAAAAAAAAAAACAACCCACAGAATGTAACACTGAGAACATGATTCTTGAATAAAATGAACAATCAGATACCCACTAAAACATCTTATATGAATAAAAGATAATATTTTGCCATTGACTATCAGATTCCAACTTGTCTCTTAGCAACACAATACAGGCCTTTTTGTTTAAAGCAAAGCACAGGAATTAGTCACATGCTTTGTCTCACACAAATTGTCTTTAACTCTTTTGTTAAATATTCCATTTATTTTGGTCATAACTCCAAAAGAAACAATTTGTTCAAACTGTTCAGCCAAACACAATGTCATTTGGTAAAGCACTGTGGTCCTCCATAAAGCCATTTCTCTAGAGATAATTGTTTGCACGCATCAGTAGTCCAACATCTACAACATGCTGATTTTGAAATGTGGGCACACAGTGGCTGCTCTGTAACTTTCTTCCAAGAACCTCAAGCTCATTTTCTGTAACAGTAATGTCTGACAAGACACAGAATCAGGTGAACTTCCCTGTGGGCTTAAACAAAGACTCAAAAAAATCACAAAAAAAAAAAAAAAGGCAGTATACCTCCCTTTGTATTAATTTTAAGGCTGATCCCTGGTTAGTATTCAGCACAGTCAGATGGCAGTACCACTGCTTATGTGTTGCAGTCTTACAAAGCATGGCCATGAACCCAGGAAAAAATCTTGTCTTAACCACAGACTCATTCTGTCCCCATCAATAACTGCTGAGTTTTGCTTCATTGTGTCCTCTGTAGAAAAGACAAGTATCCTGAGATACTTCTCCAAAGCATAATTGGTCAGTAATGCCATAATTTGGTAGGTATACGATTAATTGACTAATTAAAAAAATACTAAGCTGAGACATTTTAACGCTGTTTTAAAGCAGAGCACAACTGTCACGCTGCTGGATCAAAACTGTCAAACTGCTGATCCTTCCTTGCATTAACAATTTTGTTACGAGCATAAAGTGTACAGGAAAAAAAAAATCTTTCAGTGATTTCAATTAGCTGCACACAATTTCTGGGTTCCAGAGATTTCTGATTATTCCATGGTTATTTGCTGCAATAGGTGGTTCAGGTTACAGATGTGCAGCCCCTCACTGCATGCATGGCCTCGTGCTAAAAGCTTGAAGCCTCCAGAGGGATACTTTTAAACCTCGGTACTAAGTCTAAAGCTGCAAATAAACCCAGAATCCCAAGTGCTGGAGTTGTCCTTCAGCACTTCTTCTGAAAGTACCCACAAGAACGATACCCAGTGTCATTCCTCTGGCTGCTGGAAGGGGAATTATGCACAGGGGTGGTTACTCCTGCCCAGCCCAACAGGAATGCCCCTCTGCCTGCCATTGCCAGGGGCCCTCATCTCAGCCCTGACCCTGCTGCACTCCCTGCCCAGCAGCTGAGCTTCCCGGGGCTGGGCAAACCTGCTGGAGCTGGCTGGGCAGCACAGAGACGTGCTTCAGCTAACTGCCCTTTCTGGGTGGGCTGTGGGGAGATGGAAGGCACTGGTCCAGCACATGCAAGCGGGACAGAAATGGCCTGGAGGAAAAAGGAAGCGCCCAGCAGCTCCCACCGCCCCAGCTGCATCCGTCCCCTCCCTCCCCCATTTCCTCACATAAAATAGGGGACAGAATATTTTACTGATTTGTTAAAATATGTTGAAAGGCTCTTCCCCTTCCTCACAAAGAAGATACAACCCTTTAGTTTTGCAATGCATTACAGTATCTTTTATAAAATATTTTATTGTTAATTAACAGCTCAAATTTATCTTTATACAGCAATTCTGTTTCAAGGAATCCCTTCAGTCTTGTTGGAAGCATTTTATAAAATTCATTAGAAGATAGTAAAATGGGTGCAAGCTTCAGCGTATTTGTTTTGCTGTTTTGTGGCAACAAGTAGAAATGTGTCTTAAACTAGAAACTCCTTGCAATCTTTTCCCTTTACTGGGATATCTAACTGTTTTACAGTCTTTATACTCTCATCATTTCTCATAATAAAATTTGTTACTATGACAAAACAAGAAAAAAATTCCACTAAAAATTATAAACTGTTCTAGTTATTCAGTTGTTCCATGACCCAGCCATCAAGATTTGAGCTTCAACATATTTTTGGAAATACTGAAGGAAGATAACTTGGGTACATTTTTAGACAAGCCTATTTATTTTTGCATTTTTACAACAGTCTATTTGACATTACAAGAAACCCTTAACAGACCATAGCCAGAATCCTAAGGTAAGCAGCAAAAAATTTGATCATTATCTATAAATATGAAGGCCGGTTCTTGTACTGAAATGTCTGTTTATATTGATTTCAGATATAGAGGAATAGAACAAAACAATTTGAATAAATTGAGCCATTGGACATTTAGCTGAGCCGTTTAAACCAATGTAATTATCAAGTTAGACATGATTCTACAATCACATCTGGCCATTACTTAAAACAGCAAAAATAAAAAAGGAGTTTTAGGAATTTGGAAGTCAAATGACAGACTGCAGATGTCAAAAAGTTTAAACTGATCTCTAAAGTTAAAGAATTAACACTTAAATTATTGATACTACCTGTGTATACAAGAGAAGTCTCCAGCTGCAAGATAAAAACCAGTCATTTTAATATTAAAAAAATTAAATAAGTATTATTTAAGGAAAGGAGATTAAAAATACAAGTATCAGACACAATCTGAGACAGAATATTTTGCTGGAACTAAATGAGTAACTGAGGGGAACAGGAAAACAACACCACTTCACTAAAAGCAACATTAAAAAAAAAAAAAAACAAAACAACCTAACAGTATAATTGAAGCTTAAGGTGAGGATCTAGTTCATTTTTTCATCATAATCTCATTTTAAAGCACTTATGCTCAGTATTCCTGTATACAGGAAGATGTGTGGGACGCTCATGAGCTGCAGAGCACAAGGCTCCCTGCCCAGTCACCAGGAGAGGCACTGCTGCAGGCCAGCAACAGTTAAAGTGCCCCAGTGGGGAAGATGGAGAGGATGCAAGGGAGATGGGAGATAAAAACAAACCACAATGTGTTAGTCACAGAACTGCTTGTTCAAACAAGAATTCAACAGTCCCTAGCTCTGCCAACTTACAGCATTTCCAAATTTATTGAAAATTAAAAAGAAGAGACCGCTCAAAATTCCTGATGTGGAAAAGGTCAAGGTACTGTTCAGATTCTGCATGGTGTACTAGCACAAAGCAGAGGGAATTAGAGGGTCAGCAGGCCTGCAGGGAATCTCCCTTGCTATTTAGTAAATACTTTTAATTCTTTAAAACGCCATGGAGACCTTGTAATGACCTTTCCGAGCCACAGTCCTTGTGACTGCATTGTAACATTGTAATTTCTAAACCGCTACCCAATTTATGGATTTTAAAACTGAAAAATGCTGCATTTTTAGAGGTAGATGTGTATTACGTGTTGTTCTAAGATGAAATAAGATCTCATGGTTTATAAACAAAATTAGTATCCTGAAATGCAAACAGAAATTCAAGAGTAGAGACTGCTCACCTCCTTTAGGAATTTACTCCGTAATCTTTAGCAAATCACCTAATCTTTCAATGCCTTCATTTCCCATATATAAAACAGGATAATACTTTCTGTAAAGAATAAAAGCTGTCATGTCTTTTTAAAAACTAAATGTCACAAAAAAACCCACTAGTTAAACAGTTAAAACAACTTCTTGCAAATATTAAGAAAAACATCAATTTTCTGTTATTTAGAGCCAAATTTCCCCAAATATTCTCACACATTATATCTGCTAAGCAGTTTGGGTCTTTATATAGGAAGTGATACTATCGAGTCCAAAACTTTACTTTTTTAAAAATTAGTCTTATAAATCTACTAGTTCATTAAGCTTCTATTACACTATCCTGACAGAGATGTCAAGATTCAGACACACAGCTCAGAGCCTACCTGAGACTACAGCTTAGATCACTTGTCAGATTTTGAGCAAAGTATGAAGGATTCGTATTTCACTGATTTACATTCAGTATGGCAAATAAAGACAAGTGCATGTACATGTTCATAAACTAGGCAAAGACAAAAGTCCTATTGCAAATGTAGTGACTGTAATACTCCACTATAATTTTTTGACTTAGAGCCTTTTGCAAGTGTTAAGATACACTCAATCAAATCAGACTACTGAGACCAACTTTGTTACTGAACAAATCAAACAAACTTTGTGAGGGAGACCTCACACAAAGGTGTGACAGTTAACAGATGATGCCAGCCCGACTGTAGTGACAATCCATCACACATTGATACGAGCAGGGCTCTTGCACTGAAGCCTGAGCTGTTGAATCGCAGAGGCTGGGAAACTGTCAGAGGTGTAGCACTGCTCCCCCAGAGAGGGCATAGGGCACAGCAAAAGCACTCTTGGCATCCCTCTCAGGGCAATATTTTGTCTCATGCAAAGACTGGCTCCAACAGGAGCTATGAAGGAAGAAGCTACACTCAGGCCTTCTCTGCAGGGGAGCATATTTTCTGCCTTTGATGGGACTCTGGGCGGGAGGAGCCCAGCAGATGCCTGGGACAGCCCTATACCTAACCAAAGACGAATGGGGAACTCGTGACTACATCTCCCTGTATGAAAAGAATAAGCAGGAGCAGTTAACAGGAGAAGGAACATGGAGAAAATTTCTGTGAAAAGAATAAATAGGGATAGCAAAACTGATGTATGATCCCATCTTTTCCTTAGAAAACAAGAAAAGAATAATCTTGCAAGTAAAAGTACTTTTATTTTCTCACTTGACAGTATTAGAGATTATATCCTCTAAGCTGTGGGCCTGAAAAAGTAATTACATATTAAAAGAATAAGAGCTTTTACAACTCTGACAATAACATCACAAAACTCAGATCACGAATTACATTTACTTTATTTAATTTAATATTACATGCATTTTAGACAGTGATTCATATTATTTACTTGCACAAGTAGTCATTCTCAATGTACAAGTAATAACCATTGCTTTTATAGTGAAATTCATTAGCATGCTCTTCACACAATCATGTGCAAAGTTATTTTTTCCAGTTAGAAAATATTAAGGTAATTATTTCTAAATTGATTTTATACATGGAGTTTAATTTTGGTTTTATGCAGACATTGCATAGTTGATGTTTAGCTTCTCCAGAAAGACTGGAATGTGCCACCAGTATTGTTGAAGCAGATCAAGTGACAGTAGCAAACAAGAAGATTTGAAGAAGAGGCATAACTTTCAGGGTTGAAAGATCAGCAAGTACAGCCTAGGATGAAAATCAAAAAGGCTTGTTAAACTTGACATTTGAATCAAATTTCCTTAAAGCAAGTTAAGAAGTCAGGAAAAGATTCAAATACTGACTACAACACTGCCAATAACTAGATTTAGACATGGCTAGAAACAAATTATACCGGTTGATGTTAGTACCATATTGCATAATTTTTCATTCCAACATTTCAAAGAAAAAACACATTTACCCAATGTATAGTAGTACCCAAGTAACTTTATTTTAGCCTTTAGCCTTACTTCAAATATACACAGCACCATGGATGAATAAGGAGTCTAACATTTCAACTTGCTTCTAAAAATAATTGGGAATTAAGAATCCTTATCCTGTGGCTTGGCTAGTACTTGTGAAGTAAGTCCAATGTAATGCCTCAAATAATCAATGTCTTCTCATAAAAGTATGTTTTAAAAAAAGCCAAAGAAAGTGATCACAAACTCTCAAAGTCTGTAAAAAATCCATCACTGTATCTTTGGAAAAAAAGAAAAAAAAGAAAAAAATTAACAGGTTACTAGATATAAACAATAATAATCTTCATGCTAATAACTTATTTTTCTTAATTTCATGTGGCAGTATGCATAGTGAAATTTCAGAGTCACATTGACAAAGCAATCTTGTAAAACTTTTGTAATTTGTAGAACACAAGCAACTAAAAGGTATTGAGGAAAAAGGTACGAACCTTTGCAATATTTCAAAAATAATATATCCCACTAACACAGATTATATATTTTTAAAAAAACATAACTGTACAAAATAATTTTATAACATTGCATTTTTTTAAACAAATATGCCTTTTTTCCTTCTACCCCAGAAAAGCAGCATGTATGTACTGCATGTTCACAATTTCCTTATTTTTTATCTAAGGTGAGAATTTGGACAGAAAGATTTGCACTATGCACCATATGCCATGTGAAGCTTAAGTTACTCCTACTGGCAAAGCATCAGAAACTATTTCAATCTCCTCTAAGTGAAACTTATCCTTACTTCAGCTGCAGCCAGTGATGTCACCTCCATCAGGTTGACTGCTCGGAAAGCAAACACAGCAGCTGCCAGGACTGAAAGAAAATGTCCAACATTTAAGTTTCTGACCTGATAAGCAGTGGTTAGAATTAATCTCAATATAAAATACCAATTTTTCACTTAGTTTAATAATATTGATTCTGAAGAATAATATACAACAGGTGGTTATGTTTGAGTTTCTTTGACCACTCTTTCAAACAGACAGGAAAAGCACAACATTCTTTCAGGAAAGTACAAGTGAAAATGCCTGAGTTTAAGACAACTAGCTTTTAATTAAAAGGGACAAGCTTTCTTGCATGCACAAATGGAACCAAAACCTTTTCTTTTCTACTCACCAACTCTGCATTTAAAAATTGACTCAACTGAAGACACATATTTTCTTTAAAACCTCCATCTCAAACCTTTCTAAATAAGAGGACATTCTTTAGCCACAAAAATTTCAAAGTGTCTTAAAAGATGCCACTTCAAAGGAAGAAATCCAGCAAAATCAGGGGGATTCTCAATTACTTTAAGTACTGTAGAGGTAGTTGCCATATATAACATGAATCTTGTATTTTGTGAGAGGTGATAAATACATTTACCACTACTGCTGAGGCAGGGAGAACATCCTATGTTCTGTTCAGAGAGCACTTTGCATTTTTTTGAGTATTGCCATAAAAAAAAAAAAATTACCTGACATTCATTTATTCAAGACGCAGTGCTTGTGCAATTCCATTTTTCTAGATGATATATCCTTTGACATGTATGTAACCTACTGTCTGCATTCAAAGAGCAACTATTTTCTTCTCATCACAAAAATACATTGAAGCTAACAAGGATTTGCCTTACATTCACACAGACTTCACATGTTTTGTAAAAATAATTCTATTACCAGCAAGGATTTCTAGAGAATTATATCCCAGGATTCTGTCCCACAGGAGCAAGAGCTGGTCTGTAGCTAAATAACCAGAAAATGCTCGTACCATCCATTTAAATGAAATTCGTAGCCTGCAAACAAGTGACAAACAACAGTTATTATATTTCTGCCTCCCATAATGATCAGACTGTCTATAAATTGAAAATATTTCAGTATCCTTCTGCATTTCTCTTCCGGGAAGAATAAACATTTTCTCTTGCTGCAGTAATAATCAATATTTTAATTTGCTGCAGGCATCATAAAACTATTTAGCATCTCATTTGATAAAGTTCTAATATAATTCTCATTATCATTCTGATCAAACAACTACATTAGAGTGATCCTCAGCTATTATCACCTTCAACATTTCATCCTTTCTGCTATTATGCTATTAAGATGGATACCAATTAAGACAAAAAGGTTTTCAGGTTCTGTTGTGCCTGGCGCCATGAGTTCACTATTGAATGACACTTCTGCTGCAACTAACACATCTCTGTGTCTTCTGTCCCCTAGGAAATACATCACTTAGTTCCATCAGATCCAACATGAATTACTGAAACTTAGCTGAATAAGGCAGCATGGAGCATTTCTCAAAAAGCAATTCTCTTTCACTGAGCATACAGAAGAAATGCACAAAGCACAGGTATGCAGAGGTTAGACAAAGCACTCCATCAAGGAAAAATGGGACACTGATGGTTATACTTTTGTGTAATTTCCAAGAAATCTTAAATTAAAACACTACAGAACAACACTTTCAGAAAAACGAAGGTGCAACATTTGCAACAAGGCAGAAGGAAGTACTTACGGCTGAGCTCCAATTTCTCGGAGATGGTAGAAGAGCTGGGGCAGATGGGTTTGTAGAAGAGTCTCAAAAAGCAAGCACAGTGATACAATGCCCTAAAGAAACAAGATCATATCGTGAATACTAACACTTATCCTGTCAAATCTGAGGAAACAGTATCAGCATGTAAGTGTAGATGAATTTTTAATTCAAGCAATAAAACACTATTAATGGTATAATATTCAATGCAGGTGAGAAAGGCACAAGCAATTCTAAAACGTTCAGCCACTAAAGCCTTGCTCCTGCAGTTCCGTGTATGTATTAGCAACACAGTATGTTCTGATAGTCCCTTTCAAGTCTGAGTTACTTATGCTGTTTGTATGTCAGGGTTGAAGTACTTAATGAGTTATTATACTATAACCTACTTGAAATATTTCCACTCAATGAAACAGACCTCAGTTACACTAAAAAGCAAAGGATGTGAGGAAAAAGTATCCCTCTGATAAGTAAAATCAAACAGCAATAGGGATAACTACAAAAATAGTTAAACATAAACACATTTTTTAAATTGTTTAAAAAATTACCATGGAAATAAACAGACTCTTTTTTGACCCATTTCTCTGCTATTAAGGATGGAAAACACAAAAAATAGCCCTTGAAATGACATACTAAGAAAGGGATATTCTTTTAACCAGGAAATATTTCTAAGAAGCAATGTAACTCTTCAGCACTTTTTGAAGGAAAAAGGAAATATTTATTCTGTTTAATTTTTCACAAGTAGAAGACAAGCCAATTTTTACAACTCTTGTACATCCAAGACAGCTGATCCTGGTCACAAACAGACAAATTATTCAAACTCATCTAGTAGCACTAAAAAGCATGTGCTGTCATACCGAGATACTTCAGTTAAAGAAACAGACACTAACTTGGTATCACTGAAACAATACCTCTGTCTATATATTTTAGTCCCTTTACACCAGACAATATTTCGGAGTTCACTTACACATCTTTAGTAGAAGTGAATTTGTGTGACTCTTTGAACTGAGAAATTGATTAGATTAAAAAACCTGACTCTTATAAAAGACCCCATACCCTCATAAAACGAGAACTTACCATTTTAATAAGGTACATGATAGCAAAGACTAACACTGACATTGAGAACAACAATATCCAGACTGGAATTACCTAGTAATTTTCCCTAGTTTGCCTGAAATATTTTATTATATTTAAAAGGATACATTTCAGTCACATAGAAAACCATGCTACTGTATATTATTGTTCTGTAGCAAACAGGATATCAAGTGAGTGGACTTAATTCCTAATGAACTTACAGAGGGATGAGAAGAGATGGAATGGAGTCTGAAGAAAAAACGCACATACATCTCACGGAATATCTGATACAATTTGGAAGGTTCATGGTACAGAAAACAAAGTGGAGCAACTGAAAGGATAAAAGAATTATAATTGACCCAACACTGTAAACTGCTAAAAGAGTTCAATGATTAAGCGCGTGAAGTATGAGGAAAAACCAATTAATTTATAGTAGCACAATTTACAAAACCAGTACTAAACCAATTATTGAGAAAGAAGTATTCAATCACAGTCTATCATTTAATAAAAAAAAGTCAAAAAAAGGGAGTATGATACATTCTAGATATTATTCCTTTATATTTCAAGAAACTAAACCGATTAGAACCTGCTTACTACAGTGCTGGCTTCTGAACCATAAGAAATACGCTGTAAGGAGAGCACCCTGGGGTGTAGGGCAACAGTGCAAGTTTTCAATTCAACTGTCTGTAACTTTCAGTGCACTATGGGATCAGTGACCAGCTCCAAACTGATGTCCTATTTGTAAGACTGCTTGAAGATGGATATTGTGAAAATGAAAACATTAAAATAACAGCTTCTGGTTGCCACAATAACATCACTAAGTATGACAAACTCTTAGAGACATGTTTATTTCTTACAAGATCTGTAAACCATGGACATTTGGCAGTTTACTGTTTAGAAGTCTTCTAGTACACCTGATTCAAAATAATAATTGATTGTATTTGTAAAACAGCAGCTCTGAAACTTTGCTTGTTTCATGAAAATCTAGCATATAGATAAATCTGTTATATAGATGTGCTGCTCAAACTTAACTCTCATTACTTGAGACCAATAGTCTATCCACTCAATGCATTCTCACTTGACAGCTTTCATACCTTTTTGTGAACAGCCTTTTGATCTCTCCAGTCATCCTGCTGACTGCTTCATTTTACAGATGCATTCATTTTAGCTAACAGCTTCCATTTTAACAGACTCATAGTTTCTATCTCTACAGTCACTTTCCCCTCCATTTTATTTATACTAAGCTAGGGATGTGGATATATGTATCTGCATATGCACGTACACATACACATATAGACATATGTTAATTTTAAATTATTTGTATAGATACATGCACATGTGAATTTGTTTTCATATCCAAATATCAGAAAAGGTGGTTTGATAACAAAAATGGTGTCTGTGTATGTGAGGCTGGATGCTAAGGCAGGGTGAGATGCTCCCAGAAACATGTATTTCCATAGGGGTAAGAAAAGTGAAGGGTGTTACCCATGTTCATCTTTTTAATGACTGAAGATGGAGGTGGAAAACTTGTCAGTGTGCACATGTACAGAAAGGTCAGGAGGGTAACAGAGTAGCCTCTGAGAGCTGGCACCCTGACAGTGAATGCATGCAAACAGGAAAAAGGGTATAGGATTTTCATAAGGACCCAGACACTTCCTCACATAGCAGCACACATGGAATACAGAGGATGCTCTGCTCAGTCCTAGCCACTGTACCACAGCCTTGAGCTACATTCTCATGTTTCTGCTGCCTTGCTTTTCACCCTTGTTCCTTCTCAGAGCCAGCATATTCTGGGCCTGTGCAAAGAGCAAGGACAGGAGGGAGGGAGGAAAAGTCAAACCCGAGTTTGGGAGACACTGTTCTCAGGGGCAGAGTCAAATCCAAACATTTTGAAAAGCAGTTCACACAGAATAAGTGAATGCCTCTAAGTGAGTCCCTAAGGAAGAATTTATAACTTAAGTGCTCATTACTCCAAAGACCTTAGATTCCATATTCAGGTTCAAATTTGCATTTCATATTTTAATTCCATTACTTTAATGATTGTGTGTGATCATTAAACCTTATTATTAGCAAAACATAGTATTTTAAGTATAATCTTACAATCTGCTTGCCCTGTGCTGCTACAAACACCTTTGACAGACTAAAAGAAAAAAATGAAAAGCCAAAACATCTAATCTCACATCTGCAATAGCTGAAATAAGTCTGTAACTCAAGGAGATTTTTCTGCTTTTTTCCTAAAAATCTTGTTGATATTTGTACTTTCCTCTGTGAAGTACATTAGCAACCATTATATTATGTAATGGTCTTTTAACAGCTCTTGTAGGTAAACGTGAAGAGCAACAGGCCTTTCACATTATTCATGTTTTTAAGACATTTTTTCATTAGTTAATTGGTCTACCCAAAAGTGAAACACAAGGAAAGAGCACCTTGTTGGTCACCTTTATCCCCCTATTCATATACATTAAGATGCACAGCTTAGCTCAGCTATTAGCTCTCAAATAAGGAACTCTCACATGGCAGCAAACTGTAACATAAGTAAATAAAACAGCCTGAAACTTAAAAAAAATTATATTCAACAATCTTCATACATAAAATAACATAAAAACGCATACACAAGTTTAAAAGTTGCAGAAAAGTATATACAGCTTTAAACTACAATATGAGGAAAAGCATTCCTGAGGTTTTAGCTTATGAGAGTCACACTTACCATACATAGAAAAGCCATGAAAAGGAATTACACCTGAGAAACAAAAATATTTTTTACTGTTTAATAATCTTCTTTATGCATTCAAAAATACTATTCCCCCTCACATCATCAAATTGCATTCTGCCTACATCAGGAATAAAGTAATTTCTTGTTACTACACCTATATAGATTTCCATCCTATGCATACATAAGTACAGTATCACCTATCTCAGTACAAGCAATTACATTATTAAGCACAAGCTACAGTTCCTAGAAAGCCAAGTAAAGCTCAGGTTCCGTGAAGTTGTTACACAGAAGCTTTGCTGATATCAGAACCTAATTTCAGATAAATGACAACCCATAAATATCACGCACTGACAAGAATGAAGCAGGAATAAAAGGAGGCCAAGACCCCTAGTAATTCATGTAGTACCCAGATAGAACATTCACAGTATTTGGCAGTTGTGGCATGACAGCTCACTCACTCCTCCTTCCCAGCTGATCTTAGCTCCCATGCACTAGATTTCACACAAGACTGGTAAGAGGTGGCTGCTTTGGCAAAAGATCACGAGAAAAAATGCTTCATTTTTACAAAGCTTCAGGAATTGCAGAGACAAAGATAGAAAAAAGTGAAACCCAAGTATGTACTGCAACTGACTCCACCAAATACAGAAGACAAAAGACAACACCGGAGACACAGATTTAAGACTGGTGATGTAAGGCCTTGAAAGCAAGAGAAAAGAGCTTGAACTTGAAATAGAAATGGAGGGAAAGGATTCAATAAGGGATTGAAATGGTTAAGGTAAGAGCTGAAAAAAACAATTTTAATAACTGAAGCCATAACAACAGCAATGGTATTAAAATTACATAGATCTTTGGTGTCAACACACATTCTGAAAGGAGAAGACTTTAGGGTGTGGTTCGTTAAGTACTGAAAAGCTGGGAGGTCAGTCAGTTTCAGCATTTGTCATTCAAATCCTCTGAGTGCTGATACAAGACTGAACACAAGTTGCTGCATCACAAGTTGTTTTCCTTTTCTTTCCCACACATACAGACAAATTCAGTTTGTGATCACTAACACCAGGCTGAATGTGGATTTGGAGTAGCTTCCATCCAGCTTCCTCCTTTAAATTAATGAATTTCAGAGAGTAATAGCAAAATATAACTTGTAATAGAAAAAGAAAATATCACATATTTGAGGAAAAAAAAAATCTTTCCAAACTACCACTAGAGGAGGCAATAGTATAATTCATACCATTTGGAGGATAGAAAACAGCATATTCTTCAATTCCAAGTTTTCCTGTGAACCATCAAACGACAAAGAAAATATCATTAAGCTGCAAAAAGGTATAAAGATTCAAATAATTTAAATTAAACAGCAGATTTTAAATTATAATTACAAAACCCATACCTAATAACATTACTGACCATCTGACATTGTCTAAAATGTGGCAAGCAATGCAATGGTACAGGTACAATGTCAGATTTAAAGCTGAGATGCAGCACCAATAAAGAAGGATGACAAACAACAAAAAAGAGAAGGAAAATTTCAGCAATGTTGTTCTATTGATGTTCTATTTGGCTGTGTCTTAGGAGCTCCAAAGGTGTTTGCTGCAGACCTTGAAGACAGAGAAGCTTTAAGAGGGAATAAGGGCAGACTGACCTAGGGACAGGAAAGGCCTTTAAACAGATACAACCACAGATAAAAAATATTCAAGGCTTCATTAGGTCTGCAGGTCTGATATAACAAACAAATATTTAAGTAATCTACTGGATACAAAAGACTTAATTAAGTGAAGAAAATCACTGATCTTATACACTGATCATATAACTCTTTTATCTTCCCTGCAAAATGAGTACATTATATTATTAAACCATATTTTAACTATAGAAACTATTAATCCAAAATCAATTAATACAATTTGACAATTTATTTACAAGTATTAATGCGTTATTAAACATAATTACAACTTAAAGCTTTTATTTTAGTTCTAAAATGAGAACATTCAACTAAAAATTTAATTAATTACAAGAAAATTTATATAATATTCTGTGTACTCTACTCTTCACAACAGAATTTAGCACACGGAACTTTTGTCAAGTTCAGTGGAATGTGGACCTTGATACTTTCCTATAGCATGAACTGACTAAAATAAAATAAAAATTAACCTGCAAAACTCTCACCTACTACCCCATGGAAACAAAATCCAGTATTTTTCAATTACACAAATTGTTTAATTAAATTAAAAATAATTTTTCTTTTTCCTTTCAGTTTGTTTGCTGTGCAGCCAGGAATTATAATCCGGGAGGATGAGTATTTTTAGCATAAAGCACATCGCTTGGAAAATCAGCTAAAAATAGGACATACAAGCCTTTAGGATTTACACTGCACCAATTTAGGTACCAGCAACATCATTCCCCAGATTTCTCTAGGAATATGCAGGATGCTCTCCATAGCTGTGTTTCTGGGCTGACACGGCTCAGTGTCTGAAGCAAGACTTGGGATCTCACTGCTATTCTGCTCTCAGGTGAGCCTTTTGCTTATTTCAAGGAGTAGGTAAAGAAAATTCCACAATTCAGTGGAAGACAGTTTTAAAAGGCAATAAAAAGGGATTTAAAAATTAGAAAACAACTACTGAAAACTTATAGTGACATAAGAAGCAGCAAGATGAAAAATGTCAGCAGAGGTCCTGTGCAAAAAAAGTACTTAGGGATCATATTTGGCTAAATACACAGGTGCCAAGACCAAGGAAATAAATGAGAATGCAGAAGATGAAGGTACATGGGAAAAAAAAGTGATTGGAATACTGAATGACTCAAGATGGAAGGCAAAATTAGGAACCTCTAGGTAAAATCAAGGCAGGTGAGGTTCTAAGATGCACAGAAACATCCAGAAGAATGGTATGAGAAACTGGCAGAGAAGGAAAGTGGATTGAATAGAGAAATCTAAAAATTGTTAAGGAAAATAATGACACTTCAAGTCAAAGAATATCGAAAAATAAGCTAATACTCTGGAAGATGTCACGCTTTAAAAAAAAAAAAAAATCAGCACTAAGTATGCCTGGTGAAGCTCGACTCTCCCACACTTTTGAACAGAACCCACAATTCTTTAGCAACATGTTCTGCTCCTCTCTACAAATATTTCGAAAACTCACTGCTTTGCAAAGACAACATTCTGTAACAACTTCCAGTTGCTAAATTTATTGGAATTGCAGAGGACAATATTGTCTATTTAAATGTCTAGCTCTGATGAAGACAGACATTGTCTATGATTTTACCATATTGTCACAGTTGTGGTTTTTTTTCTTCTGGTAAAACACTGCAGAATTATACACGGAAAACTGGAGTAAAAGAACAACATTGCAATCTGTGATCAGCTTCTAAACTGCAATAATAGAATCTGTGCACAAGTCAGCTGGATACATTTTATTAACATTCTTTAAAGTGTAGTCTACTAGGTGTAATGAACAAAAAGTAAATTCACATACTGTGAAAAATCAACATGATCTTTTTAAAAACAACTCTTTTTACCTTGTATGTATGATTTTGGTGGGGTGGCACTACTGTAGGTAAAGTGCTCCAATACAGATGTATCTCGGGAAAAACACAGTAACACCTGCAGGAAAGAAAGTCAGCTGACTAACTGGATCAAAGCAATGTCAAACACATTTAAGGACCTGTCTTAATTAGCACCTACTAGATGCTATTTAAGAGAGCCAGTAAGGTTGAAAGCTCTTTACCACCTTAGTTTATTTTCCTGCTCAAATTTCCAGGCTCACTTTGAACTTGCTATAATTTTACATTCACCTTCATTTGTTACCAGGTTTATATCCACATCCTTCAACCCTCCTCCTTCCCCTCTTGGCTGGTGTTTATCCCCTTCTGTCACAACACTGGTGACTATATGTGTACCTGGCTGCTTTTACATCTTTTAGACTTTTTTCTACTCAGTTACTATGACCTGGGAAGTGAATGAAACATTTACACTCTTAGATGTGCGCAGTTCTGGAAGAACTTACATTTGCTTTCATTCCCAGGATCTTTACAAAATGTTTGCATGCAATTCAGCTCTTTCAAAAAACAGATTACAATGTTTACCTTGTATCCTAAAGATCAGAAACACACGTATACTCTAAAGTATATTTGGGCTTTATTGTTCACATAAACAGAAAAAACTGTATTCACAGCAACTGAATATAAAATTAAGCAGTTAAGTAATTAACAGAAAAAAAAAAAAGAATCTCATCCTATCTGGAGTTACAAAAGATATCGTAAGTAGTATTGTACTTTAAAATCTTAGTGTTTTCATGCACTGAAAAGCTGCACTATGAAGAATGTACACGAGAGGGCAGACATAAGGCAGACTTCAACTCACTGCTGACTTCTGCACACCTGAATCCCTCTGTGCCGGGGTTTGAGCCCAGCTGGAAACTAAGCACGGCTCAGACGCTCACTCAATCCCCTCTCTTCTCCTTCTGCACCCTGGTGCAGTGGGGAGGAGAGTCAAAGTAAAACTTGTAGGCTGAGATAAGAGCAGTTTAGTAAGTGAATAATGGTGAATGATAAAAATAATGATAATAAAACATTAATGCCAGACCCTTCCCAAACCCAGATCGGCTACCCGGTTCCAGTTTATGTACTGGGCATGACCATATGGCCATATTCTGTGGGGTGGAACACTCCTTTGATCAGTCCTGGCTATTCCAGTTTCCTTCTGCACCTCCTCACTGGCAGAGCATGAGACAAGGAAAAAGTCCTTAGGATAAACACAAGTTAGCAATACTCCAAAATATCAGTGTGTTATCAACACCATCCTCATTCCCAATCCAAAACACAGCACTGTAACCACTACTGAGAAAAAATTAACTCTACCCTAGCTGAACCCAGGAGACTCTGCTCTTGAAGATTTTAAGAGTTTATTTTAACTGTAGTACAGGTGTAAAAGGAGGAAATGTTTCACTAATTTATTGTGAATAAAAATGAATGGATTTTTCCTCCCCACTAATTGGTGCAAACATCTTCCACATATCAGCATTTGCTAAAAAGAAACATACAAAATTACATATCTAAATATTATTTGAATTATTTTTTTTATTTTAACTTTGAATTTTTATTTTTATTTTAATTAATTATTGAATATAACTTTTTCTTATGGAATGGAGGTCATATTTTCAGACTTTTTTTCTTTTTTGAACCTCAAAACTATTTCTCAAACACAAACATCTTTCAAAACCGAATAATACTTTCTTTATCTCAAACAGTTTAAGCTAAATATTATTTTTGTGCAATACACAATCATGTTCATAGCTGCCAAAATATCACTGACAATAACAATACACAGGCAAATGTAATTCTATGTGTATGTTAACTGAGGTGAACAAAAAGGAAACTAATCTGAACAGGACATAAACTATGTTCTCTCATAGGGGAAAGAATGTAACCTTCATTTGAGGCCCTCTTTTTTAGGAATACAGTGTCCAGTACCAGTATCTGGAAGTCTTTAAATGAAGACTCTGCATCTTTATAAGTGATAAACTCTAGCTCAAACCTAGGCTATGACTATACCCAAAAAACTCTGGGCAAGGTTCTTTGCATGTATTCATTCTGCAGGATGCAAGACTAAAGTATTCAATTTGAACTTCTGGCCTGAAATAAAGAATTTATGCATTCACTAATCCATGTGTTATTTTCCTCTTTAACAAAATGACAGTGCTAAAGAAAACAATAGCACAAACCCCTTTTCAAGTACAGAAATATTAACCAAATTACCAGATATTTATAGTCCAACTGAAAAGAAAATCACTGAATACAAATCACTGCGGGAAAGAAAAAAACAGTCAAAACTTTCATCAAAAAGAAATGACTTTATTACAAGTATCTGTATTTTATTTAAATAGTTATGAAGAAGTAATAAAAATAAGTAAACTTTGGGGAAAAGAAAGTAAAAATTTTAAAGGAAATAAATTATGTGATTTCACAGTTTGTTTTTTCTGACAACAATTGTATGTTACTAAAGAGGTACCAATAATGCAAGAAAATATCCTCCTCATTATTTTAAGCCTAAATTTTCTTGTTTTGATGGATGTTTCATCTGTTCCAGAACACACACAGGACATACTCTGCTCAATGACTTGAAAACCTAAGAGGCAGTAAACAGCCATGCAAAAAAAGCCAGAAATCCAATGCAAACCCAGAAATAATGTATCTGGTTTAAACTAACATTTTCATTACCTATCTTATTTAACCAATATTTAATTCCATTTATCATATTAAATCAATAAATAATATCCCCTATCACTGTGACTCATACGACAAAATTTTTCCAGGGGCTATAGAACAAAATAATTTGGCAGTAAACCATTTGCAAATTAGGTTGGAAGAGGAAATTATCAAGGAAAATAGATAACTTTTTCTAGAGCAGAGTCTGAAGCAATCAAAACTAGAACAACAAATAATTAGAACTTTGAGATATTCTCTGCTTCAAAGCCTTGCAGTAAAACTAGCCACATAATTTTTCAAAGATTTTTGGTGAGTCTCCTTCAAACTACTAAAGACACTTTAGTCTTTCATTCTGTAGCTATTCTTTAAGTCAATAGAGATATAAAAAATGGAAAACATTCAACTGGGTTATATATTGAGACTGATGAACAAAATCTATTTATGATGGTCTTAAAACAAAAGATTATATCATATATTAGTTGATACTTCATAGTTTATAACCCTGTGTCAACTGCAAGTGCCAGTTAATGACTAATTAATGCCATGGTAGTCTACATAACGAATGAAAAAGAAATAGGAATCAGATTTTCACATCCCAAGATGAAGAGAGTGTTACAACAATGAAGATCATCTTTGACCATTAAACCAAGAAAAACTCTTACATGTAAATATTTTAGTTAACAAATACCAATGTTTGAGTTTACATTATTCAGGCAGTTTGCAAATTTCACAGAATCACCAGGTTGGAAGACACCTTCAAGATCACTGAGTCCAGCCAATGTCCTAACACTCCAAATAAACCATGGCACCGACTGCCACATCCTGTCTTTTCTTAAACACATCCAGAGATGATGACTCCACCATCTCTCCAGGCAGACCATTCCAGTGCTTTATCACTCCTTCCTTAAAAAAATTCTTCCTAACATCCAACCTATATTTCCCTTGGTGCAGCTTAAGACTGTGTCCTCCTGTTCTGTCAGTTGCTGCCTGGAGAAAGAGACCAACCCCCACCTGACTACAGCCACCTTTCAAGGAGCTGTAGAGAGTGATAAGGTCATCCCCGAGTCTCCTTTTCTCCAGGCTAAACACGCCCAGCTTCCTCAGTCGTTCCTCACAGGGCTTGTGCTCCAAGCCCCTCACCAGCCTCGTTGCTGGATGTGCTCCTTTGGATGTGCTCCAGCATCTCAACATCCTTCCCAAACTGAGGGGCCAGAGCTGGACACAGCACTTGAGGTGTGGCCTGACCAGTGCCAGGCACAGGGGAAGAATGACCTCCCTGCTCCTGCTGGCCACACCATTCCTGACACAGGCCAGGAGCCATTGGCCTTCTTGGCCACCAGGGCACACTGCTGGCTCCTGTTCAGTCATCTGTTGGCCAGTACCCCCAGGTCCCTTTCTGCCTGGGCACTGTCCAGCCACACCATCCCCAGCCTATAACGCTGCAGGGGTATTGTTGCCAAAATGCAGGACTTGGCCCTTGGAATTGTTAAACTTCATCTTGTTGGACTCTGCCCCATCCATCCAACTGTTCCAGCTCTCTCTGCAGAGCCCTCCTACCTTCCAACAGGTCAGCACATGCTCCCAGCTTAGTATCATCTGCAAATTTACTAATGAAAGACTCAATACTCTCGTCCATGTCATCAATAAAATTATTGAACAGAACAGACCCCTGGGGGACACCCCTGGCGACTGAGCCCCAGCTGGATGCAGCCCATTCACCACCCCTCTCAGGACCCAGCCAGCCAGTTCCTAACCCAGCAGATGCTCCTGTCCAAGCCATGGGCTGCCAGCTTTTCCGGGAGTGTGCTGTGGGGGACAGTGTCAAGGGCCTTGCTGAAATCCAAATAGACAACATCCACAGCCTTTCCTGCATCTACCAGGTGGGTGACCAGGTCACAAAAGGAGACCAGGTTGGTCAAACACAACCTACCCCTCCTAAACCCATGCTGGCTGGGTCTGATATCCTGGCCACCCTGTCAATGCTGCGTGACACTCAGGATAAACTGTTCCATAACCTTACCAGGTACTGAGGTCAGGCAGACTATGATTACCAGGATCTTTTCTTACACTTTTTGTGAATGGCTGTCACACTGGCCAGCTTCCAGTCATCTGGAACCTCATCAGTGAGCCAGAGCTGCTGGTAAATGATGGAGAGCAGCTTCAAAAGTTCATCTGCCAGCTCCCTTACCACCCTGGGATGGATCCCATCTAGTCCCATAGATTTATCAGCATCCAAGTGGCTCAGCAGGCCTCTGATTGCCTCTTCCTGCATAACAGGGGGACCATTATGCTCCCTGACACCATCTACCAACCCAGGAGGACATTTGTCCTGAGGACAAGCTGTCTTCCCACTAAAGACTGAGGCAAAGAAGGCTTTAAGCATTTCCACCTTTTCCTCATTTGTAGTTACTAAGTTCTGTCCTGCATCCAGTAGAGAACAACGGTTGGTCTTATCCTTCCTTTTGCCATTAATATATTTGCAAAAATATTTTTTATTATCCTTTACAAAAGCTGTCAAATTAAGTTCAAACTGAGCTTTGGCTTCTCTAATTTTTTTTCCTACATGCCCTAGCAACACCCTCAAATATTTCCTGAGAGACCTGAACCTCCTTCCAAAGATAATACATCCTCTTTTTATTCCTAAGTTCCTTCAAAACCTCATTGCCCATCCAGGCTGGATGTTTGCCTTGCTGACTCATCTTTTGGCACACAGGGACAATCTGTTCCTGCACCCTCAAGATCTTTGTTTTGAAGCATACTCACCTTTCCTGGACTCTTTTGTTTTTTAGGGCTGCTTCCCAAGGAATTCCCTTAATAAGTCTCCTAAATAGGCCAAAGTCTACCCTCTGGAAGCCTAGTGTAAGAGTCTTATTGATATTCCTCCTGATTTTAGCAAATATTGAGACCTCTGTAATGTCATGATCACCGTGCCCCAAGTGGTCTCCAACCACACATCTCCCACCAGCCCATCTCAATTTGCAAACAACAAGTCTGACATAGTCCCTCCCCTGGTGGGCTCACTCACCACCTGTGACAAAAAGTTCTCCTCCATACACTCTAAGAACTTCCTGGACTGCCTCTTTTCTGCTGTATTAAGTTCCCAGCAGATGTTTGGTAGGTTAAAATCACCTACAAGAACAAGGGCTGGTGATCCTGAAATATTCTCCAGCTGCTCATAGAATAAGTTGTCCACCCCTTCTTCCTGGTTGGGTGAATGATAACAGACTCCCAGTAGGATGTTAGCCTTGTTGGCCTTCCCCTTGATTCTTACCCACAGGCACTCAACTTCATCATGACTAGTTTCAGTATCCATGGCATCAAAAGCCTCCCCAACATAAAGGGCAACCCTTCCCCCTCTTCTCCCTTTCCTGTCTCCTCTGAAGAGCTTGCAGCCATGCAGCGCAGCATTCCAGCTACATGAGTCATCCCACCACGTTTCATGATGGCAGCTATCTCATAGCTCTGCTGCTGCACCACGGCCTCCAGCTCCTCTTGTTTGTNCCTAGTGTAAGAGTCTTATTGATATTCCTCCTGATTTTAGCAAATATTGAGACCTCTGTAATTTCATGATCACCGTGCCCCAAGTGGTCTCCAACCACACATCTCCCACCAGCCCATCTCAATTTGCAAACAACAAGTCTGACATAGTCCCTCCCCTGGTGGGCTCACTCACCACCTGTGACAAAAAGTTCTCCTCCATACACTCTAAGAACTTCCTGGACTGCCTCTTTTCTGCTGTATTAAGTTCCCAGCAGATGTTTGGTAGGTTAAAATCACCTACAAGAACAAGGGCTGGTGATCCTGAAATATTCTCCAGCTGCTCATAGAATAAGTTGTCCACCCCTTCTTCCTGGTTGGGTGAATGATAACAGACTCCCAGTAGGATGTTAGCCTTGTTGGCCTTCCCCTTGATTCTTACCCACAGGCACTCAACTTCATCATGACTAGTTTCAGTATCCATGGCATCAAAAGCCTCCCCAACATAAAGGGCAACCCTTCCCCCTCTTCTCCCTTTCCTGTCTCCTCTGAAGAGCTTGCAGCCATGCAGCGCAGCATTCCAGCTACATGAGTCATCCCACCACGTTTCATGATGGCAGCTATCTCATAGCTCTGCTGCTGCACCACGGCCTCCAGCTCCTCTTGTTTGTTACGCATGCTGCGTGCATTGGTGTACATGCACCTCAGCTGGGCTGCTGATCTCCTGCTAACTCTGGTGAACCACCCTTGGGCCTGCTTCCAGAGAGCCCAGCTGCATCCCCTTCCCCCTTCAAACCTAGTTTAAAGCACTCTCAATGAGTTCATGAGTTAAAATCCTTCCGCCCTTAACAGAGAGATGGAACCAATACAGCTCCAGCAGGCCAGGTGCCAAAAAAGTTGTCCCATTATCAAAGAACCCAAAATCCTGCTGATGACACCAACTCTTTAAGCCACTTGCTGCTAATGTGGGCTCTCCTATTCCTTTCATCATTTTTCTCTGCCACCAAAGGGACTCAACAGGACATTACCTGTGCTCCTGCCCTATCAACCACTTGGCCCAGTTCCCTAAAGTCCCTTTTTATTGACCTGACACTTGTCTTTTCAATCTCATCACTGCCAGCCTGGAGTATCAGCAGTGGGTAATAATCAGAGGGCTGAATCAGCCCAGCCCACTACGACTACCCTTCTTTTCTTTTTAATGTTGGAGGTGGTGATCCATCTGACAGATGAAGCCTAATTTGGGAGGCTCACAGGGCAGATCATTTTCTTCCACATCATCTGGCTGACCCTCTAGATGCAGGGCCTCATACCTATTCTGGAGTGGCACCTGCATAGGTGATGGGGGTCGAGAGGAAATGTTAATTCTGAAAAAAATTCAGATACAGATCTTAATATTGTGCCTACTTTTAAATAAAAAAGGTCATAATTTCATGAGGTTATAATTTTAACTATTAATGTTTAAATGCCGAATGATATGCAGACATGCTTAAATAGTATGCTTAAACAGTACTGCATATTTTTTATATCTATATGGATTAAGCAGCATTAAGGATAGTTTCTTGCCTAGTTAAATTACTAGCAGTTTTATATATTCCCATCAAAGAAGAAATTATTTAGTTTCACATAGCTCTAAACAAAAAAATTAAGCAAGCCACATAACAGATATGACTAATGAAATCAAAAGCACTATGGAAATATTAAGTTTGCTGCATGACAGTTATGTTGATGCTGCTATCAAATACACATTAGGAAATTCAGAAAATGTAATCGCCTACTCATTATGGGCATTTGATAGGCAGCAACAAGGATAAATCCTTATAAATTAGCTGGATTCCTGATTGCTAGAAACAGCTTTGCGATGGGAGCAATCCTATAAGTAACCATAACTGCCACTACTTTATTCAGAATAAATGTCTTTAATTTAAAAATATGTCAATATGTCAATTGCAACAGGTCACTGTAAAGCAAGGTTTTTTTAAATGGAACCCTGAATACACTTTTTAAGTCTTAATTTCTCTGTACACAACAGTTAGTTGGGGGTTATTTACTGCAAAGGTGGAAAGGGGAAAAATATGGCTGGCTTTGTATTTTCCAGCTTAGTGCACTGAAAAGACATTGTGTATGCTCCTTCATAGCAGGAGTTTTAGAAGCTTGCCCTGCTTCATCTGTGTAAGTGTCCAAGTTTGCCATTCAGAAGGGAGAGTATATGCAGCAATCAGATGTATCTGTGGCACTGTACTGCCTTACAAAGGCAGTTCTCTCTCCAAAGATGGTACAGTCCCACAGGAGTATGCCTCCTAGCTTTTCTAACCAAAAAATAGCTACATACCTGATACAAATAATCCTCAAATACAAAATAGTAGTCATCATTGCTTGCTGTCAGCTTTACATCCTGCAATAGAAAATACAAGAGTTTGAAGCCAAAACCAGACTCTTCAGACTCCCATGGAGGCTAAACTTAACATGGTGATAGAAGACACTGTTTCACTTTCATTCAAAGAACTACAGTTAGGCTTAGACTCCACATTTTAAAATCAAAAAAATGCTGTATTAGCTTGATGATTAAGTATTCAGAGTTGAAATTTGACATGGAAGCAGTCATACCCTGTTGGTTCTTTCTCACAGACCCAGTTACTCCTTCAAATGAAGACATCATTCCTTTATGACTTAAGAGTCAACTCAAATGTCTTACATGAGAGACAATACAGGCACAAAGAATAAATTCACAATAATAAGTTCACACAAATTATTTTTACACTCCTCAAAACCAAACAATCTAGTATCGTCCTTGTTAAAAAAAACCAACAAGATACCAGTGTGATGAGCACATAAATCACTCACTGTTTAGTGAATTACTTACTTTGTAAATCAGGCTGTCCACTAAAAGGTCATGTTGAATCACATTTGATTTCAGCTGTTCATAATACAAGATGTCCTAAAATTAAGAATATTACCATCATCTGTCTGAGACATAACCTGAATTTATATTTAAAGTAAAAAAAATTAATTTGCAGCAATTGAAAAAAAATAGCACGTATTCAACTGAAAAAAGCCCTGCATAACTATGAAGCATCTATCATGGTTTGTTCTAGTTTAAGCCCTAAGAACTGAGATTTGAGACATTATAAAATGACTTTGCTTTCAGATCAGTAGGTGATCCTGAGATCACCTACTTACAAATAAATAAAAAATAAATAAATTCATATATAAATATATATAACTATATAAAATGAGAATGAAGAGACTAGTTCAAACCAAAGACCCATATCTTCCAACCTTTGTTCTCTCTACGCCTCAAATCTTTTCAATGCTCAAAATCATTATGTTTTATTTCTTTGTTACCCTCTATTTTCATGCATCTCTCCACCAACAGGTTCTGTCTTATCTTTAAGCATTAGTGAATCGCTGCAAATATTTGACACTAAACTACTATGAACTTGTAAACAGTTTAAATTTGTGCAAAGATGAAATGATAAATATATGTTTAAAAACTGGTGAAGAGCACAAAAAACTAGGACATGTTTATAAACTCCAATAATTTCCTGAAAGCCTGTAGAACATACACATAAGTGAAACAATGTGGAAGAATCAGAATAAACATCTCTGCTTTTACTTATTCTATCCCACCCTTCTTAGAAAGAGCTTGCAAAGGAAAACTGCAAAATTGCACTGTCATCCTGTAACTCCCAAATCCCTAAATATCTCTCTGCCATTACACTTACAACTGAGTAACAATTTCTGATTGATTTTAACTAATTGATAAATTAAGTCAGCCATCCCAAAGATCCTTCCCACTTCACAAAATTATTTTGACTTCAAGGTATCTATATGGACACCACACAAATAGTTGTATATTCTAAACTTCACAGATTAACTGCTGATTTCTTTGATAAATACAAATCCAGAGTAAGGATTCAAAAAACAAGTGAAGTTAGATGAAATCTTGAGAGGGAGAGAATGGTGAATAATACATACTTAGAAACTATTAGAATTAACATATTACTATGCTGCTAAGTTAAAATGAGGACAAAAGCAGTATTTAGTAAGTACTGATGCCTCCCACAGGGAAAATATTTAAATTTTCCTTTTGCAAAATAAAAAAGGGGAAGTATAAATATTACATTATTTCTTTAGGATGGATCAGACATAAATATTTACTAAAAGCCAAGTATCTGCAGTATGAATATAGTACTCTGTTCTTCAAAGCTACAAAGAACTACTTGAATACTCAAGTNAAGAATCAGAATAAACATCTCTGCTTTTACTTATTCTATCCCACCCTTCTTAGAAAGAGCTTGCAAAGGAAAACTGCAAAATTGCACTGTCATCCTGTAACTCCCAAATCCCTAAATATCTCTCTGCCATTACACTTACAACTGAGTAACAATTTCTGATTGATTTTAACTAATTGATAAATTAAGTCAGCCATCCCAAAGATCCTTCCCACTTCACAAAATTATTTTGACTTCAAGGTATCTGTATGGACACCACACAAATAGTTGTATATTCTAAACTTCACAGCTCAACTGCTGTTCTTTGATAAATACAAATCCAGAGTAAGGATTCAAAAAACAAGTGAAGTTAGATGAAATCTTGAGAGGGAGAGAATGGTGAATAATACATACTTAGAAACTATTAGAATTAACATATTACTATGCTGCTAAGTTAAAATGAGGACAAAAGCAGTATTTAGTAATACTGCTAAATTGATGGTGTATTAATAGATTTATTCCTTAGATCTCAATCTTTAACAAGACTTTCTTTCAAGACACAAGACTCTGGCAATCAGTCTCTCACTTACACAGTGAGAAATATTTTAAGAACCTCACTCAGCCTCTAAAAAAGATTCAAGTCTTCTTTTACTATTTATTTACTGCATTTCTTTCTCCACATAAGAAATTCCACTACNTTCAAAGCTACAAAGAACTACTTGAATACTCAAGTCATCATTATAAAGCATCAATCCTGTAGTGCAATCAAGTATAACACTGCCAAATAAATAACATTTTTTTGCCATCTCCAATGGCAAATTGCCATTGGAGTTGCCAATGACTGTTTATATTAAAACAACAAGAAGCTAATATTAGAAAAAAATCCAACCAAAACTGAAGAAGCCACAAACCAAAAACAAACCCCATGGTCAGGGGGTTGGAACAAGATGATCTTTCTTTAAGGTCTCTTCCAACCCAAACCATTCTATGATTCTAAGACCACCAGAAGGACAAGCATCTCATTTGAAATAGAACTCATGCAAAAAAAAATGTTAGGAAACAAATCAGAAAAATCAGAAAAAGGAATTGGAAAGATAACACAATTATAACCATTCTAGGAATAAAGGTTTTAACTTCTTACTTGCCATTCATTCTCCATTAAATCGTGATTGCTGTGATGCAAAATGAAGCTGGGCTTGGGAATCATGCCAGGTTTTCAGCCACAACTTGGCTATAAGAGGATCTTGCCCATGTCTCTTAGTAAGATGAGAGGCTTGTGACTAATGGTGTATTAATAGATTTATTCCTTAGATCTCAATCTTTAACAAGATTTTCTTTCAAGAGACAATACTCTGGCAATCAGTCTCTCACTTACACAGTGAGAAATATTTTAAGAACCTCACTCAGCCTCTAAAAAAGATTCAAGTCTTCTTTTACTATTTATTTACTGCATTTCTTTCTCCACATAAGAAATTCCACTACTGACTAGTTTCAGGAGTGTCCAAATATGTGTTACATTTCTTATGTTATTTAAAATGTTTTCAGTTATTAAACAAAAATCTTACTATTTTCATCTGATTCGACGTTTCTTCTTTGTCTGCCAAATCTTCATGTAACATTGATTTGTAAACATTTTCCCTTTTAAAAATATGTTGCATTTTTATATAGATTGAAGCTTCCCTGAAAATTATATACTTTTATACCACATCTCCAAAATATACTCCTCTTTCCAAACTGAAATAAAGTACACTTCGGGATTCTTGACCTTACAGAGCCACATCCCAAAATTTCACCCACAACATTCACATTGTATCCACTTGAGAGCAAAAGGGAGCCCTGAAAGGAACCCAAGGGCAGAAGAGAACAGTACCTTTCAGCAGAACCTAGCAAAGCTACTTTAAGCAGAATCTGGATATTCACCTTCTTGGCCTAAAAAGCCCTTCTGATAAGGCAGAGATATATATATATATATAATGCCCCATTATGCAGTTACCACCACACCTATTTATTAAGTTTTTAAACCTTGAAAACTACATTCAGTAAAACTTATAGCAAACTAAAGCATTACTGATTTTTTGCATGCTGGAATTTTCAGAATTAAGATTTTCCACCTATTACCTCAAAAAAAAAAAACCAGAGGGGAAGAAAAAGCCTATCAGATAATGAACAAATTTATTTCCTAAGCACTGTTTCAGTAGCATTCAGGGAATAAACAATTGTGTACCACTATGAACAGAAGGGGAAAAAAAAATTAGGCAGATTCTCAGTAAGTGTGTGCCATCCATTTTGTGCAATGAGGCAGACAACCCACAGGAAATAACTGTGAGTCTGTGATTCAAGATCATATGATTACAATATATATACAGCAAATTGGACTGTTTACATAGACAATATTAACTGCGACACTGTTCACCTTCAAATGCTTGTCTCTGCAACCTTAAAAAGGCTCTTTTAACACAGTTCCTCTGAAGTGTACCATTACAAATGAAAACTGAGAAACAATTCACTGTCAGGCAATGTGTTTATACATTTCTAAATAATCCTGCACACTGAGCTCACAGTTTATCATTTTTATGATTACAATGCTAAATTGTTAGTATCATCCCTTGCTTGGCTGTATATTAGCTTTATACTGAGGCTGAGCTTTACTGAAGAAAATTTGCCAAACAACAATATTGGATGCTAACACACACAATGCTGCCTATTCCAAACCCTCATAATGTTTCACATTAAAGAAAGGAAATTCTCAGTTCATGTGATTTAGAGATTGATACAGCTATAAATGTAATAGGGCCTAAATTGCAAATCAGAAATATTACAGCAATGAATGTCTGCAAACAGACAACTCAACTCCAGCAAAGAAACTATTCACAAAAGGTAGAGAAAAGAGGTGTAAGATAAATCCAAGTCTATATGAAATTCAGCAGATGATAGAACAGTTATATGTATATGGAAACTGCTTTGCTGTACTTTACAAAAAATAAAGCCATGTGTTCAGCCGATGCAAGAAGAACATCTCAGGGTGTCAGCATTTTGGCAATAGTCATGGCTGACTTCTATGTAAAATGCAATGCTTAAACTGAACCTCGTGCTATTCTACGTAATCCATGGGCAGTCTGCTAGATTTCGCTCAGAAAATCGATCTTCTTAATGCATGTACTCAAAGTCCATAAAACTAGACTTAACTCAGAGCTCAGGATAAAAAATGATGTGCAAAAATAATCTTGGAGAAGAAGACAGAAGACTATGACAGCTGTTACATTAGAAGAACAGTTTCAGTTTTGCGTGACAGAAAAACATTTACATGGTTACCACACAGCTTAAATTATCTTCTCCAACATAGTGTATCTTGTCCCAAATTGATAACTTCTGTTTTCTATGGGGACTGAGGGTGCATTTCATATTTAACTGGTTTTCAATCCTTTATTCCAACAATCTCAAAGAAGTAGACTAATTTTCCAGTCTGCACCACTTTATCTGCCCTTAGCACTTTGTCTCAATATTATCATTACCATTTTCTAGCCACTTCCCCTCATCTTTCTAGAGTTCTTTCAGCATCATCACAAAGTATTGTCTCACCACTAATTCCCTGCACACAATCTACTCAGTTCAGTCTCAAGGCTCTGGATCCTGCAGAATGTCTCCTAAAGGAAAATTTCTACTGCACTCAGAATAATGTATGTGTCTATAGCTTATTTTTCTGTTTCATCTATAGATGATAAATGTCACTAGCTAAGTTTGTAAATAATTATCACAAGGTAAATTATTATGTACATAGAAAAGCCTCACATCCAAATTTCTCCAATTGTGCAAAGACCTTAAAGAGGGATCTAACTTTTTAAGGTATACTAAATATAATAACTATGGCACGGCTTCAGATACCTTGCTAAAAATCTCATTGTTAAGGACTTGCATCAAATATAAGGTACAATGAAAAACTGTTGCTGTACAAGGAAACATGGAAAACAACCCACATCTTACTTGCTCCTTTCTAAGTCTTTTTGATTGTACATATGCAGATTATATGCCATAATATGTAACACCATTTATAAAATATGTAAATGCACAGGATGACAGGGTCAAACAACCAGGAAAAAGATATAACATCTTTTTATGAAACTGAGCAAAGATATGAGAAGTTCAGTCTTCTTCCCAGACCTTTTTTCTTGCCCCCTTCTAAAAAAGTCAGCATCATATGGGAAAATCTCAGGAGACAATCAGATCAACTGAATAATTTGTTCTACAGTACTTTGCTGACATATCTATTAAAAATTAGGAAGAGTGGCAAAGACTTCATCACAGCACAGAGCTTTTTAAATCATAAAATGTTTATCAGTTTCTGTGACAACTCAGTAGAACACTTCTACTTCGGAAAAAATATCACTAGAAGATATGTGCTTGCACTTTTGCATTCTCCCCTAGTCTTCACATTTTACTCTCCCTTTGCTACTTACCTCTGGCTGATTAGAAATGTTAAGAATGAGGGCCCACAGATCAGCTCGGAGTGCTGTTGGACATCCCTGACGAACATACTGCTGAGCTGCAGCACTATCTTGCTCTGCTAAAACTGTAAGAAACAAAGTAGGTTGATGGAGTGTAAGACTTCTATCAAATACCCTAATTTTTAACTTAAAAAACTGGCTTACCATACTGTAAGCATTAGCTAATAGGAAAATACTGAAAAGATCTGGTTTCCACAGTGCAATTTTTAAGTAATTCCTGGGAAACAAGGCTATCGGTATTAACCAGCAAGGCTTTCCTACATTCTGTCATAAAATAAAATACTAAAATAATACTTAGGTTGTACACATTACTATATCAAGGCTAGTTGCAGCTATTAAGCTGGCACCATGGAGAACAAGCAGCCATTCATAGCCACAAAATACTCCTGGTTTAACTATGAGTGCTATCTCAGTTCAAATAGGAGATTGCCACTCGTGCTGGCTTTTTTTATGTCTCCCTTCTTTTCATGTTACCTATATGAGTATTTCATGGATAACTGTGGAGCCAGGATTTTCCATTCCAGAGTGTAATGTCATGTTCTCTTATAATTGGTGTATTTACTCTAGAGGATAAAGACCTCAAAAGATGTTGATTTGCCTTCATACTGACATAAAACAAATACTCTATTGCTGACAGGTTTGTTTATTAGGGTCACTGTTGTGAAGCTTTAGGCTACTCTGCCACAAGGGCTTTGTGCTGAATATAGTGCTGTATATACCATAAAACAGATTATCTCCTTCCCTACTTAGATCTATAAACTTGAAAGACATAAATCTTTGGCTATCTTAATCGGGTAAAAGTGTTCCTTACCAGGGTATGTGATTAACTCTACTCTCATACTCTAAATGTTTTCCACAAAAGAGAGAGTCAAGAGAAATTTATGTGTTGTTATCTAGACATTACATAGGTGTTTGACTGCTACTTGGAAGTTCCAAATCCATATCCTCTAATTTTTCTGAAGCATCTATGAAACAGCTTGCTTTTTTAGATCTCACTGAATTTGATATTCGCAGTATCTGCTCTGATATGACTTTTAACAGAAAGGTTTGGAATTAAATATCTAGCTAATTGATTTTTCTTCCTTCCCTTTTTGCTTAAATACTAAATGGAACAGCTTGCCAAATTTTTGTTGAACTTGCAGAGCTCTAACACAGACATTTCTATGATCCTTTGCTCCTGCACGAAGAGGAAAAAAAAAAACCCATTCCTGCACTCTCCACAGAACTTCAGAAACACTGTGATTCATCTTGGCATCCATGAGTATTTACCTTATTTTTCCAACTGACATACAAAATATTTAAAAGTAGTTTTACTATATACAAGATGGGGTTTACTAAACACAACAAAATAAAATCATCAGACTTGGCAGTACATCCAATATATAAGGAAAATCAATATCTCAGTGGCAAACAAAGTCATAACTAACACTTATTAGAGCATGCAGCAAGATTCCCACTGAATGAAAAGGGATTTCAGTTTATGGTCAAGGCACTTAACTTACACACAAAATTTTTAGTCATCTTTGAATATAGGAAAAGCTAAGGCATTCTCTAGGGCAGAGCTGCTTGGTATAGAGAAGAGGTGACAAATACGAATGACAACATGGCTTTGAATCCATGGCTTAAGAAGTCCAGAAGATATCATTTATTTGGAAGAAGGGGAAAAGAACAGAGAGGGACAGTTCCTAATGAGTTGCTCTTGGATTAGAAAACTGACAGTGCAGGACAGAAAGATGACAACAAAAGAAGCAAGAAAGAAAGATTACTGTTTTGTCAGTGCCACAAAAATATTAGGATGGAGCACTTTGGCGACAGTACCCTGCCTTTTTTTCTCTTTGATGCTAATGTTCAGCAGGAATCAGAAGAGACAGTAATGGGTAAATACTTGTGGATTTAAACTCTTTCTTGTACGTTTTTTCTATAAGCAAACTTAATTATTATTTCTTTTAACTTCCCCTTCCTATTGTAGGTTATTTCTTAACCTACAAAAACAATCCTGGAACTTTTCAGAAAAAGCAGCATAGACATAAGCAAGTGAATATTCCATAGGGGCTAAGTACTGCAATATTCTTCAATTTCAACTGATTATTAAAAAGTCCACTCTGACACAAAGGCAGAGATCCCATTATAGTAATGAGAACTCTGTGTGCAGAGAAGGGCCTCCACAGAATTTTGACTTTAAACCAAAATTTAGTGGTGGAACAATTTAAGTTGTCACCAAAAAAGATGTCTATGCACTTCCTATTTTGTTTTTATTGAAATAACTCTGGAGCTTTTTGTCTGGTAGCTACTGGTAGACTGCAAATGTTTGCTTTTTTTGTCCCTGTCTAAATGGCAACACTATTAGCAAGTGTCTATCTAAATTAATATGGTATTACTGATAATGCTTTGTACTAGTTTAAGTTTTCTTAAAATTCTAAGAGGTACATGCAAATACAAATTTACTAAATTCATTCTTAACTACTAAAAACAGAACAGATAAAAACAGATCCATACCTTTCTGCCCAACATGTACATGTTCATTTTCAAAGAATTCTAGAAAATAAAGACACAGAAAAGCATGGCAAAAAATAAATGAAAAAGACACTCCAGCTGATAACGTATTTTGTATTTTTACCACACATCATTACATTCAGTTACTATTTACTGCTAACATCACTAAATGAGAGTCAAAGTTCTTTTCCAAAAATGAATTTTGTGTTTCAAAAACATAAATATCAAAGCAGCACTATACTACATGATTTTCAATTAGGCAAGTTTTTGTTTAAAAAAAATAAATCTCGTGACACTACAGTGATTTCCATTTTTATGTGCAAAGACCATTTGAAAATCTCTTTCTGCAGCAGTAGATGCATATATGAAAAACCAATAGAGATTATACACAATTTAAGTCACTGAATATTAATGTATGGATATGTCCTGTAGTATTTTCTCAACAACAGTTATTTTAAATATGTTTGTAGGCATATTTGTATGTATATAGATACATAAATACTGTTAGTCATAAATATGTTAGCTGGATTACTATATTTACTGATAATTTCTGTATTTCTGGAAACAAGCAATGTGGTTCTCTACATCCTCAAGTGTTCAAACATATTGAAATTAAAGCATTCTTTACTTAAGATGATGACTTTAAATCTTCTCCAAATCTGACTCTTCATATATGCAATGTTTTCTATTATTAGCTATATTTTACTATGAAAATCACTACGATCATAGTTACAGAACAAATATTTATGATTTACTATAGGAAAAAATGCACAAATTTTTTGATAATTCCAAAGGATTCTACTCATTAGTGTTCTGTTTGAATGACTGGAGCATGGAATTAGCTTACCAGGAGGCACTTGGGCTGAATCATCAATACCTAGCTGTCCTATATTTAAGCCTAGTTCACTGAAGTCTTCTTTCTGAAAAGGAACAAAACCACAACAAAGTAATTAATATGTTTAATTCTCTAAATCACTTGAGATTTCTTCTGAAAGACTTAATGTGAATATTTTCTGAACCAAATTAAGTTATTCTAAATACATACATTTGAAATAGAATCCCACATCAATTCTTACTCTAGTTTTAGTTATAAGCCCCAGTTTGCATGTCAAGTATGAGCTACACCTGGATGTAGTGAAGTGGTGAATGAAAGACCAGATTAAGGATCTCTAATTCCCATCTTTTTTCCAACCCAGTTGAAAATTTTTCTACTGCATAAAATCTTCAAAAGCCTCATCAGTGAAGCATTTAGAAAACTTCTCCTATATAATACACTAGAACTCCAACATTTCTTTTCATTTACAACCCGACAATAAAGGGATTTAAACTTATATTGAGAAGAAAGTCACCAGCTAACTCATTGTCAGGCTACTGATCTTGCACAGGATCTGCAGAACTGAGATGTGCTACAAATTTGAACTTTCCAGTACAGAAGAAAAATTATTTAAGTGAATAACATGTAAAGAAGTTTATTTTTGGCACAAAACCAAAACCTGTGTGGCATAAAATGAAAACTTCCCTACTGGGAGAAATTTTACTGTTTGTGTTTTATTTTTCATTAAAAGTGTTTTTTTCATAGAACTTCTTTATGCTCTGTAGTTTAACTACATATTTAGATTGATTTTCACTTTCAAAATGAGAAATTTATGATTATACTAATATTCTTTTTTATTCATTAGAATAGTTTTCATTAGGAATAAAAAAATAACTCATACAGAAATCTCTTATAAGAAAAAAATATACTTACCAATTCTGGAATATCTTTAACTTTTAAGGGAACCTGAATTAATCCCAGATGATTTCTGAAACTAGGTTGCTCTCCATTTTCATAATTTGGGTTTCGAAGGTTCATCAGTACCTTAAAAATGGTAGCTCTGTCATTTTTTGCCTACATTCAGAACTCTTCTCAACTTCATCAGCATTACAAACAGTACATTCAGCATAAAATCATTTCACACAATTACATATATAGACACGAATTATCAAATATCCTGGCATTTTCAAAATCAAAAAGCACTGGAATTTTTAAGAAAGCTAATATAGTCTACTTTGAAAAGTCAGCTCAAGAAAAAAGCAGAAATAATTTTTAATATCTGCAATTCAGTGCTGGCTACATTGTAATGTCTTGACTAAAATTTACTTCCTCATTTAAGTTATGCTAACAATACATTTCTGATGGTTACAGTACCCAGGATATTCTTTAGCATTACTTTTCTCTGGAAACTTTTATCCATCTTCTTACACTGGCAATCTTACAGAGCTTCCAATAAAAATGCTACATAATTTGCTACTAAAATAATTCCTTACTAAATAGCAATATATGAAAATATCTTCTTTTGTATAAGAAAAAGAAACTACAAAGTTGAAAACTTAAAGCAAATATAATTTAAAGGACAAGCAATCATGTCAAGGTGTGATCTACAAAGGATTTTACAGTCTCTTACATATTGCTATACCAAGGTATAGATTTGGATAAGATGTTGAACTGCAGAGATTCTTTCTAAAATTAATTTCCAGTTCTTATGAAATTCTTTCATAACAATGTAACTCTAAAATTCTCACTCTTGTATTTTAATACCTTATAATCTCACTTTATTTAAAGAAACTGCAAACTCCAGAAAGAAAACAGTATAAAAGAAAAAGAGAGTGATCATGAGGGTCACTGAATAAAGCTAAAGAAAGATGGATTTGTTTACAGATCCAAGATTAAAAACACACCATGGCTGTTAGTACGGTGATGGAAAACAAAATAAATAAAACATTTTCAACATTATTTTGATTAACTGAGCAAAAGTAGTGATATGTAATAAGTACTACTATATGTTCTACTATGATGTTTTGTGCTTGAATCATAGAAAATTATGAATAATACTGTCATTTAAGACTAAAGATTTCACAGTCATCAATTTTTTAATGATTCCGTTTGATTACATACAAAAGCCCTGAAATTCCACATGGTTTGTTTCATGTTTGATTTTTTACAACCTTCCTAGACAACCTAAAATTTCTACTGCATACAAGTCTTCAATCTACTATCAAAATGTTTATTAACTTCACATATTGTGATTATGAGCTTAATATGGAATTAAAAATGTAAAATGGTTTACAAAATCCGTTGAGAATTGCTGTCCAAGGAAAAAAAGCTGGGCCCAGACTATGCTTTAGAGAAGATTTAAAACTGCAGTTTTCAAGAAAGGAACAATAGCGTATTGTCTTGTAACATGGATTCATAAAAAACATGCCAAATTTCACTTGCTATAAATGACAATTAGTATGAAATACACTCAGCAATTATTTTTACCACTTCATATAAAATACTATAATGGATACAAGCCAATGGCTGAGTATTGTTTCACAGAGCTTACCTCAAGAAAATCTTTAGGTGCATAAACAGGCCGGAAAAGACTTAAATCTGCAGTAAGATTTCAATGACACTATGTTAAAACCAAGTGATCAAAAAAACCACGTGCCATATCTATAATACAATCTAGCAATTTAAATAAAAGAGCAAAGATCAAAATAACATCATCACAAACATCATATAACATCATCACAATATGGCAACAACCACCACATATTCTGCCATGATTATGCAACTGATAATGCCTTATTTTTGTCAGATAAATGAAGAGGAGTATGTTCTTCAAGGGTGTTCTTCAAGGTCCCTTCCAGACCAAGCCATTCTATTATTCTATGAACAGTAGTCACAGGAAGCTTTTACTTAATCCTTGTTAGTGTTTAGATTGAATCATTCTGAGACTTAGGAAAGATATGGTTTTCAACAACAGGGTACCTTCTAGCAGCTTAGATTGTTGAATTACATGTACTGCTGTCAAATGAAAACTGGGGAGCAGTACTAAAAAATACATGAGAAGTATTTGCTACCAGAGAGGTGGTAGTGTGGTACAAACCAGCACCTCTGCAAAATCCTTTTTAAGGAACTTGGCTATGACCTAACGAGAGTTAGTCTTGCTCTCCCAAAGTATATCACTGATTATTCTGTGCAAGAGTTATTTTTACCTTTTGTCAAGAAAACATCTGAGTTTAATTATCCATAGTTCTGAATATCTTCTGCTAGACTGAGTTTACAGTAAGAGGAGTTTTGTCCTAGTTGAATAAATCTCTAAATCACTGGAACATAGAGTGTTATACAATAACATCTCAGTAATAATTCGATATTTGTACAATAACTTGAAACAAAATAACAATGAAATATTTATTTATGCATAATGGCAAATTACTAATGAAAGAAAGACTGAAATCAGCTTGCCTTGAAGAGATAAGATTAACCTTTGACTGGTAAGATGTGCATGCTGTCTCTCTATGTACAAAACTTCATTGCATGTAAATTTAGTTGACCTTACCTGGCTCATCAGTTCCCATTTCATTCCATTTATTAAGCAGTTCTTTTTGCTCATTTAGAGGCCTCTGAAAGGCACAAAAAAGAGAATTTTTTTTTTAACAGAATGAATAAAAACATGTCTATTTCAAATATGTATTCATTTCAACTATACATTAATGCAGTGTTTTACAAAATAGCAAACTTATTTGCTTACAAATTATCCCTAGCCTGAAGACACTGTAGAAAGCCCAAATTCCAATTCCCATAAGGAAAGGAGTCCATTAAATAGTTTCAGGTGCTTAGAAATGAATTTAGGATATTTAGTACTCAATTTTCTGTTACTGAAGATATACTGCCCATTCCATAGAGTTGTTGACTCTAGCAAATTCCTGTCCTGGCACTCATGAAAACCAAATCCTTTAGCTCATGATGAACCACAGAGGTTCTGCCACCCATCACAGAAGTAAAACAGAAGAATGAACAAAACATTCTAATGTTACTCCCTAATTCCATGATCTTTAAAACTAAAATCTCCATACTAATACAAAAATAAACAAAAAAACCAGACAAGAATGAATGACAAACAAAATCAGCAATGTACCAGCATCCATCTCTCCTCATGCACCAGTTCAACTACAGCCTTCCCTGCATACAAAGCACACCTGTATCGCACACAGGCTGCACAAGTTAAAAAGCTGAGTCTGCACACAAAGTGCTGTTAAAAGCAATGACCACAGTCACTAGCTTTCCAACATGCTGCTCCCTCAAGAGGATAATTACTGCAACAGCAAAGAGGAAAATCTACGTAAAGCTTTCACTTCTCCCAAGCTGAGCTGATGCATTCATTGCTACCATCTCTGAAAATGATTCTGCATTAAAATTATTTAGATACTGAACCTGCAGCTCTTGATTACCATGCCTAAAATGAAGATTACATTAGAAGTGTGCAAGACGAGGCTTAATTTCAGAGAAAATGTCAGTTTGAAAAATAACAGAAAATTAACAATACATTACTTTCTGTGCTAGTGGGATATTGAGTTCCGTGCACATGCTGTTCAGACTTTTCAGAATTCGCTTTTCCCAGCTTCCCTAAAACACACACAAGATAAATTTTAAGGAATTTCTTTTTCCTGAAAGTTGAATTTACTGTGTAATAACAAGCAGGTTTTTTAAGTCAGATATACATATAAAAGGATAGCAAGAGACACTGACTGACATCTGCAAACACATGAAGGGAATATTTACATGCTTCTTTACATGGAAACAATAGATCAAACCAATTTTATTCTTTAAAACATAAAAAATAACTAAAAAATTTAGTTGTTTGTATTTCAGATATTTAAAAAACCATGTATTCCACAATTGCTGATTTTTATATATGCTTAATGATCCAGCTTCTCTATAGATCAACACTTAAAAATTTTTTCAAACTATTATAAGAGGTCAATCAACTGTGCATAGCAAATACCTTCTCTACTTTGGGGCCTGAAGAGACTGGCAGTCTTTCTCCTCAAAAAGTATCTTAGATGTTGTCAAAAATTAAGGAAAGTTAGAAATCTGGTATTCTGTAATACTTAAAAAAACAGTCCTTCTAACACAATGCTCAGGAAATAGTTCTCTAATCAGAGCAAAACAGAAATACACAATACCTCAGTGGCCAGTGGACAGCTTAAAAAGCAACCAGATTCTTCTGACAATTGCATTAGGCTTCAATAGTGCCTAGTCCATGGCTAATTCCTCTGAAGTTAATGCCAATTAGTATTGACTTCCTTGTCAATTGACTTAGTACTTTGCTTCCATGATTACAGCACCACTGGTGGGTTTTATACTTAATTTAGTTTTCTGTGGATGACAAGTCAGACCTCAATCACATGAATGCAAAGACTCCCCTTAATTTCATTTAGTTCTATTTATTACTTGTAATTTGCTGTAGACACAAATTTTACAACAGTTAGCTACTGTTTAACCATGCTCCTCAAAGTTCTGTCCATAAGAGGCTGTAGTTTATCAGACAGGAAGCAAATGAAGGGAAGGGCAGATGTTCAATTGTTCTGTTCAAAAAAAAAAAAGCAAACTCTTGTCTGTAATTGCTCCATTTTAGCTTTCGTTTACAAGATCCTCTCATACATTTTTCCATCAAAAAATAGCTATCTTTCACCATAAATATTTCCTCACAATCAAGTCATCCCTTCACTTTCTTCTGCATAAACAAAACAGAACTGAGCTCTGACTGTAAGGAATGTTTTCCAAAGCGCATATTTTTTTATCATACTCTGAATTATATTTTTCTTTATCTGTATTATCATATTTAAATTCCTTGCAAATGAAAGGTGAAAACACCACAAACTGGTTCATCTCTCACAAAGTGGTATTGAGCATTTACTATTTTGCTAAGAAGTGAGGTTTTGTTGCTAGAGAAATAAGAAGTGAGAGATCATGAAGATTTCTGGGCTATATACAGTAAGAAAGTGGAAATGGAGAACACACAGGTAGGAGTAGCAAAAACAAAGTTAAAGGTGCAGTCTTTTTTGGTAAAAGTGTGGTCTAGATCAGATGGTCCAGCCTCCTGTCCAGCCAAATCTTAAGTGTCCAACATTGTACCCCTAAAGAGATTATTCCAGTGGCTGATTGTTCCCTATGTGAAAAATTTTCCTCTTTGTCCGTCCAATCAGAATCTCCCCAGGAGTAACTTGTACCCATTACTTCTCATCTTTTCCATGTGACTCTCTGTTCAAAGGAGTCCCCGTTTTCTCTGTAGCCACACTTTAAGTACTGGAACAAGGTCTCTCCCCTAAGCCTCCATTTCCCAAGTCGGAACAAACCCAGTGGCACTTTGCACCTGGGAGGAATCTTCAACCTTACGGAATTTCAGGCGTCCGACGTCCACCCGCGGCTGAGGCCGTTGGCCACGAACGCAAGGGATTTTCCCTGGGAAAACCAAAGCAAACTTCCTGGATCTTGGTGTCTGTTTGTAGCAGGCGTTTAGCACTCGA
>VWZN01007424.1:198081-308244 GCA_013396955.1 Regulus satrapa
CTCTCTCCAGGACAGCAGTTACCTGACGTGAGCAGAAACAGAATGCACTGTTCTTGGCTGAAATAAAAGGCAGAAGCAGAGCTCATAATGTCATTTTATTGATGGGAACAATACATTTAACAAGCTGATTCCTCTACCTTTATGAAGAAATTCAACACTAAGAAAACACAATATTAGAATTGCTATGGTTACAACTATTCAGTAAAATAGCTGAAACTGAGGAAGGTAGTACTGCAACTTGGAAACAATTTCATAGCATCACAGAATGCTTTCCAACACCTAAAGACTCCACCTGAAGGGTGGGAGAAGGATTATTAACAAGGGCATGTAGAGATAGAACCAGGGGAAATGGATTTAAAGTGAAAGGGTAGGTTTAGATAAGATATGAGGAAGAAATTCTTTACTGTGAGGGTGGTGAGATACTGAACAGGTTTTCCAGAGAAGTTGTGGATGCCCCATGCCTGAAAGAGTTCATGGACAGGTTGGATGGGGCTCTCAGCAACTTGATCTAGTAGGAGGTATTCTTGCAAGGTAAGGTTGAAACCAGATCTTTAAGGTCCTTTCCAACCCAAACCACTCTATCACCCTATGACTTACAGCACTACTATTCATTGCCATTAATGCTCTATCCTTCCCTAGAAACCTGGTCTTCTTTTGAGATAGGAAAAGAAAGCAATATAAAACCTTCAGTCTGCCACCTATGAGAAAACAGAACCAATGTGAGGAGAAAAAGGGTTAATTACGAACATTTTAATACCTACTCTAGAAAAAATATTAATATTGTTTTAATCACTAATTCAAACGCCTTCCAGTATCTATCAGAGAAGGTTTTCTGGGAGTAGTACCCTTATTTCCAGAATTCTGAAGAAAAGCAAAATTTGTTAAGATAGAAAAAGCATAAAGAAATCAACAAATCAACAAACTTGTAACAAAGGAAGCATCATCTTAAATGGTGACTGTATCTAATAAAAATAGAATACGACTTTTATGGGCAACATTTTTCTGTGGTGACAAATTTTAATGATAGCACCACAATATTTTTTTTCCAATTGCTGTGATGCTAAATGAAAATAAAGTAAAAATAGAAAAAACTAAAAAATCTACCTACAAATAAAAAAATCTGACCTTTACTGTCAAAATAGTAATTAGATTTTCAATACCTATGGAAGTATACTGTTAAGTTTTCACTTTTATCTCTCCCGAAAGGTATTAGCAACTTGTACATTTGTATTTTAGCTATTTCAACTATTTTAAACAAACAAAATCATTGAAACACTGACTTTGTAAGCTTTTTACATTGTTTATTCATCTTCAATCAAAAAGAGTAACAAAAAAAAACCTAGATGTGATTCAGTTGCTCTGATGATGCTTGTTTTCTTACAGGCCATTACCTACAGTGACAAATGAGTGTCATCTTGAAAATCAAACACTTGCATGTGTCTCAGTGGTTTTGGAAAAGATCCTGTTAGTTCTCTAACCGTGCATTTATTACTATTTCACAACTACCATAGTTTACCAGTACTTCTCTATGGAAAGGATTCTTAAGTCTTTATCAAAGAACTGTATTGCCAAAAAGGGTTTGAAAGAGCTGGTTTGGCTGCGATTGAGTTAACATTCTTCACAGCAGTTGGTGTGGTGCTTTCTTTTGGATTTGAGACCAAAAGGGTGTTGATAACACACCAATGTTTTAACTGTTGCTGAGAAGTGCATACAACCTATTCTCAAATGGTTCCCCAATGGCAGGGAGGCTGGGAGTGCACAAGAAATTGGGAAGAGACAGAGACAGCTGACCCCCAGTGAGCCATGGGATATTCCAGACCACACAACATCATGTTCCAAATAAAGAAGCTGGGACAAAAGTTGCCTGATGATGGAAAGCAATGAATGTATTCCTGTTTTGCTTTGTTGACATGTGTGGCTTTTGCTTTGCCAGTTAAACTGCCTGTGTTTGAACATGATTTCGCCCTTTTGATTCTCTCCTGTTTCGTTGGGGGCAAGTGAGTGAGTGGCTGAGCTGCCTACCAGGGTTAACCCACCCAGAGGACATGGATGACTAATAGTCTTTGAAACAGGGAATCAAATTTTGAAACTAGCAAAGACAGAACTTCTCCTGCTCATTTTTAAACTACTGGAATAACAGGCCTTTCTACATACAGCTAGAATACTGCAAGTATTACACATTTGTAAAATAATAACCCATGAAACTGGTTCAGATAAACATGCATATAGATATATCTCCGTGGTTTTTGTTTTGCTATTAATAAACTAATAAGAGTGATTCTTTTCAGGCCTCAAACAGTGGCATTACATTTCACACCACAGAAGAAAAAAAATGATTAAAGCAATTTTAGCTCCAAATCCCAAAGATTGAAATGCAGGACAGAGAAACATGACTTAGGGAAATAAACAACAATATGATTGTAAAAGTAACACAATTTGTTAAGCATTTAGTAAGAGAATACTGCAATGTATTTCTAGGCACAGAGGAGTTAAATACACTTTTATCCCTACCTCAGATGTTTTGGTTAGGCCATATTCTTGAAGCCTGTTAATTTTGTTTTACATTTTTATGTAGATTTTTTTTTTTTAATTTCAAATGGCATATATTAGCAAAAAAAAAAAAACAAAAACAAAAAACAAAGCAAAAGTATTTTTTCCTGAAAACCCTCATTTAATCTTTACAGTCCAGTTTCTCTTATTCTCCTTCAATATGCCTTAAGCTCCTTAGCTCTATTTTTTTATCTTCCTTCCACATTTCTAAGTACTAAATATATCTCTTGTTTCTGAATATCTCGCTATCTCTGCAGACTGTTATCTTTCATCATGAAACTGCCTGTGTCCCTTTAAAAAATACTTTTGTAACCCTAAGTGAAATGACCTACAGCTACCCCTTTTTTTCTTCTCAATGAAACCAAATTCTCTTCTTTGACATAATCACATAATCTCTGTTCTACATTTTTCACCCACCTGCCACTATATCCTACTTCTTTCATGGTCAGAGAATTGCCTGAGCATTTTCTGTATTTATGTAAAACGTCACATATACAATATTACTATTAACTTTGATGCAATTACAAATCTGTGCTTCTCCTAAGGTATAAAACCTAGTAACACAATAACATTCTCCAGAGGAAATCTCAAATACTCTAATTAAAGCTCTGATATGAAGGGTAAAATTGATAACCACCAACCTGTGCTTTCCTCATATAGGCTAGAGGTTCTTTCATATGTTCAGGTGGTGCTGCAGGATGACAGGGCGAAGGAAACCTAAAGAAGAAGATATGGTAAACTTTAAATATTCTGATGTTTTATTTTGCTTAAATTATCCTGTATTTGTAAACCTAAACATAACTTCTTTCATGAGAGCACTAGCAAAAACATGTGTATGTTGATCAAAACTGAGCTTTTTTTTTTGAAGTATTTTCTCCTCATCCATTCTATGGATAAAAATAAGATAACAATATGCAAGAATTAATAACATTTCAACATGAATTCTTGTTTAAAAATAACACTTCCTTACAATTTCACATATTTATAAAGTAAAATAAAATTTTAAAAAATAACATTAACAAATCAGGTCTGTTAAAAGTGTATTCTCTTCTTTAAAGTGTATTCTCTCTCTATCCTTATGATTCCCTGGAACCTTCCCTCTCCAAGTCATCACATTTTGCCAAGAGACAATTTTTTTTTAAGGGTCTCCTTTTAAAAATCAGTAGTGAACATGTACATGTCCAAAGTAATCAGAAGTTTCAGTGTGAGATGTTGACTTAAGCAAGGTGGAATATCCACTCATAAACCGCACTATAACAAAACATAAAAGCTGAAACAAAAATTAAAAATCAAACCAAAACATTAATTTATCTTTCAGTAGTGCAGGTTATTTCCAATGAATTTTTGCCAAAGCATTTCATCCAGCTTAATTTTAACTGTTTCAAATATCTTTCAGAAAAAAAAATAAATTTACACATAGCTTCTCTAATAGCCTGAATTTTCATTTGCTTGAATTCATTCAATCAGTTGCTATCATAAATCCTTGCAAAACCCTCCCCAAATTTCATCCCATTTTCAACTGATAAGGTCATTCTTGTACTTGCTGCAAGTTTGTTACGGACTATTCTGTCCCAGTGTGTAAAATAAAATAAATACCAGCAGATTTCAAAAATGCTGTATCTTGGCTCTTCCACAGCGCTCATGAAATCATGGTGTTCATAGTTAATTTCAATTTTCAAGGGCTAATTTGGTTATTTTGCTGCTTATTTCCGTGCATTAGCCCTAGAGACAGGTAAATATTTTTTCCCTGGAAAGATATGATGACAATGAATCCTTACTAACAGAAGCATTTTGCTGAATTAAGTCACTCATACTACTAAATATACATCGTGCTAAACTGGAAACTCTAACAAGCCTATTTAAATTAGCATGAATAGATTTACATACACATTTCTTACTTTATAATTGCATTTACGGGTATATCTGTTATGAAATTCGCCTTTCCACTGTGCCAGAATGTAAAGAAAAATTATTCTCCTCAGAAATCTAATCTGAAGTTTGCTGAACAATAATAAAAAGGAAACTTGACCGATTTTACAGTGTTTATAACCATATCCCAAGACCTGGGAAGCCTAGAGAGCCAATATCTTAAAGATTTAGAAAAAATAATTTATACAACAAATATGTTCAAGTACCTCAATTACAAGTCATTTGCAGCAACTACCTCATTTACATTAGAATTACATTATGACCCTTAGTACCTTTGGAAGTAAAGCAAAAAGGAAAATACTAAAGCAACTACAAAATGTGATTATATTTATTTCACTTATTCTTTAAAATGCACTTGAGTTCAGTATTATAAGTAGGATGAAAAATAAATAATGGCACTTGAAAAACAGAAATTAAGCAGGCATCCTTGCTATGAGAGTGCAGATTATAGTAACACATCAAATACTTCTATAAACAAATGGATCAAAAGTAAATCATGTGAGTAGAACTCATTAAGTGAAAATACTAAATAAACTCACACATTGAGTTCACTATACACAGCATTCTGAAGCTTCTTTTCCCAACCTGTTAATAAAAAAAACAAACAACCAGAAGTCAATTTTAGGAATTAATACTAATAGAACATCAATCAGAATTGCTTTGCAGTCACTGGAGTTTTATGTCTGGTCTCAGTTCATGTCTACCTACCAGAGAGACAGGATGACACAAGGAAACTTTAATCTAATTAAAATAGGAAAACTGCAAGCTGAAACCACTATAAAGACTGAATATCCTGTGTTTCCATCTGCTGTTCAAATAATTACAACACAGTTTTGTTTAAAAAACCTACACTTTGTTTTTTCAAAGTTATGATTTCATTAAACCAACTATTAATTTTAATAGACACAGTGTTCCTTATGTTTATAAATCTCAGATCATTTATCATAAAATCCTCATATTATTGTTACATAGCCTACAACTTTCAATGCGAATTAGAAATTTAACTAAAGGTAACATTTTCAAGAGTATCTCTGTGGAAATTAATTTCCATTTTCAGAAGTGACTGAACTCTTGTTTCACTCAGAACTTTCAAAAAAAATCACCACTGTCTTATAAAATCATATAGCATGTTTATCAAAATACAGATGGAATCCAACCACACTTTCCCTTTTAAATTTTCTCTATCTGATTTAAGAATCTGGAATCACTGAATGTCTGCTTCTGGCTTCTGTCAGTGACAAGACACCAAGCTCCATACACTACTGTTTTCATCACTTATATCACTTATGTTCTTCCATACATCTATCCAATTCACAAATGTATCAATGAAGTGTTACAAACCTGATGTCTTCAGAAAATCCTTAATATCCTCTTTTAGTGATTCTAGCTTAATTTCTGGTTTGTGTAGGCTAACCTAGTATGAAAAATAAATAAATAAGCATCAAAAATTAATGAGGAATTACATTAGGCAAGTTAAGAAGTAAGTAATTAACATGTTTAAGGTTACACACAAAACAAACTCCTTCCTTGAGCAATGGCTACAGCAGTCAAAAATATCAGTTAACTTTATTCCCAGTCAATGTCTTTGCCTGTTCCATCAATGCTAAAAGGTGTACGTGGGGAAGGAGAGAGAAGCAAGTGGAATATGCAACGAGGGCATATAAACACACATAAACTGACCCGTGCAGCAAACATTCCCCACTGCAGCTGCGATTACTGGGTATAATGACCTCGTGCAATGGAACACACTCAGCACCCTAACCAGCACTAACCAGCCCCACAGCCATGACACAACCACACAGAATGTGCTGCACATCTCTCAGGAAACAGCCACTACAGCATCTCCTTCGTCTACAGCCAGAAAAAGAGGAGAAAACAAATACAACCACGTCCAGGCTTTACAGGGTTAGGTCTTCAAAGAGGCAGAGGCAGTTGTTAGTTTCTATAAGGCTGTTTATTATAGTAAGGCATCAATCTGAAGGCAGAGTTGTAAGTTCTTAAAGTCCGTGTTAAAAGTCTCAGGCAGCAGAGAGCTTCGAGCAGCAGAGCTCCCGCTAAGAGCTCGTGCCAGGGGTCTTGTGGGGCAGAATTCCATTGGCAGCCTTCTTTTCTGCTGTGGTGGGGGCCGTGTCACTCCAATACAGGGGATTTTATTCATAACTGGACCCACCAGCTGAAAACACAATTCTAAATATTCTTTCTACAGCTATCAAAACTTAATGCTAAAATACAAAAAAGCAGTGTTAATTCTTATGTTTATTTGCACGTATTTTTTTATCTATTCCCGTATATAATTCTATATGTTTTATCTTTAAAATTACATTATTCTATGTAAATAATTATATCTAATTCATGAAAATGGCTCTATCTTATTTTTTTCTATATTCCCATATATAATTCTATCTGTTTTATCTTAAAAATGACACTATTCTATGTAAATAATTATATCTAATTCATGAAAATGGCTCTATCTTATTTTTTTCTATAAAGACAAATACTGATCTTACTATGTTTTTGTTATGTCTTTAAGCCAGGCCACAGAACTAGGACTTAAGGCTTGCTAAGGTTTTAGAGGTTTTTATTTTTCTAAGGAACTTAGGGTATCTTATTACTTATTTACTTACTTATTTATTTTAAACTATAACTAAAACTTATATCTCCACTTCATGTTCATGTGGTTTAATATATCTTAATTTCTCTAAAGGATTTAATTTTATGATATCTGCATTCTTTTCTCTTTCTGTGGAACTCAGAGAAGTTTCTGCCTCCTGCATTCCAACGCAATCACAAAGGTCCAAAAGGACAACAAGCAGAAACTCAGAAGCTTCTGTGAAATGCCTTCTAATCCATATTCTCCCAAGCATGGTACATGGCAATAGCTGATTATCAGATAATAAAGTTAAAGGCTTAGGAAAAAAAAAAATAGCAACGCTGCATGCTAACTTGAAAACAACACCAGAAGATCTGTGTGCAACTTATTCCACAGCAATGACAGCTCCAGGAAAATGTCAGAAGCATAGGGCCATAGCATTGACATGGAAATGGGAGACATCTCCTACCAAAAGATACTCAACAACTGCTGCAAGGGTATCAGCTGGGGATTCTATGCAGTAAGTTATCCTGAACTGAAAATAATCCTTCACCACTTGGGCAATTTTCCAGCCCTTACAGCAGTGCTGACAGCAGCATGACACACAACTAAAACTCCAAAATCATATGATTTGCCTTACGGTTTATACATAGAAAGAGGTGTTTCTGCACTGGAAAAGTTGGTCTAGGTGAATTCACAATGCAGAATTTAAAGGAATCCTTTCCATTTTCCCTAGATGAAAAGAGGAATGGATAATAATGGAGAGAATGACAGCATCAGCAGTTTTGCTCTTATTTCAAGTCCCCTTGCTATTACAGGTAAAGAAAGCATTTATATTTGGTTTATTGACTGCAATAGCAAAGAGACTGTAGGTTTGCTTCTGAGAAAGAAAGGTCATCATAAGCACAGACCAGAAGGTGTGGTGAGTCGCGTAACTCTCATGTCAAATAACAAACACGTATTCCATCCAGCACAATGGTAAAAGCTGGCAAAGGATCATTGCCAATGTCTGGGAAACACAGATTTTTTTTATGTGAGTTCTTGGGCAGCTCATAAAATACCCTTGTGAGCAAAAACCTCAAGGAGTATTTTATGAAAAATACCTTCTGAAGCTACTTTGACAGAAGGATCTATGTCCTTTTGGCGTATTTGTCAGGCTGAAAGTTTTCTCTCCTGCAAGGCAGTGGTTTTGTGCATCTCCTGTAGAAATTTTAAATAAAGTAACACATATCAAGCAGGGCAGATTTACTGTTTACAGATTACTGTTCCTCAGAAGATTTTGTGCTCCCTTTTGTAAATGTTCAGCTTTGTCTTTGAGTTAAATGTGGCCAATTCTAATCTCAAGGTACATGGGGTGTTTACATGTCAAGCCTGTCACACTTTTTACATCTGCAAAAAAATCCCCTCACAAATACAACTCACTGACAGATGATCAATCACACAAAAAAGATAACTCCTGTAAAATCTGCTATAAAATGGGTTAATTACCTTGACACTGAAAACAGTACAAGAAATTATGGAAGTGCAATTAGAACAGTACTTTAATTCTCTGCTGTTCACACACCTGTGAGCTCTTGGCTTTTTAAGGAATATCTGACACTCCTACTGACAACAACGGGGGACTTTTTGGAGATTCCTGGAAATTCTGCAGATTGATACAGCATATCACAATACTAAGGAGCTCAGTCCACAGAAAACCTCCCATTTTCCCTGTCAGGCCAAAAGGTCAACAGAGGTTTTTCTGGTAAACTGCTACTCGCCAGTGGCAGAACATGAAATCCTGTTACTCTCTTGTATGCAGCAGAAAGGCAGACAAAAAGGAAACAGCTGGGGAAAATTTTCTCCAAGGATTACATTAGTGCATCAACCTGCACTGGTTACCTTCGCCTCTTCATGCCCATGTATTCAGTCAAGTATTATTTCATTATTCCTAGCCCTGCTGCAGGCAATATTCTTATGCTAATCTTTTATTTATCAAAACATCTCTCTTTAGCACCTTTCCTGTGTCCTTCTTCTTCCCTTCACTGAAAAAAAGCTGTACTGAGACAAATTTTCACATAAGAAAGGTGAAAATTCACCAACTACCACCCCTCCAAATCATGGGGACACTTTTGTCGCCACATTCACCCACCCGTTCAGGGTTCAGCTGCAAAAGCCTCCTCCCATTTATGCTCTCCCTTTTGTTTACTTGTGCACTACAATCAACACATTCCTAAGTGCTAAACAGACCAAGAGAGCCACAGAAACTGTTAGGGACTCATTGCCCGATGGATTGCTGATCAATTTTCAAATCAGAAATTAGATACTTGAGAAGATGGCACACAGTTAGCTGGCAGCTGCAGCCAGCTCTAACACAGACCATACTCTAGCTCTCTGTAACACAACAAGGGAAAAGGAAAATATCCACTTTGGTAAGTGAAAGGAACTCTCTCCAGAACTGCTTTGCTGTAACTTACCAGTTATGGCACCTCTCTGGAATTTATATGGGTGTTTATGGGAACTAAACTGAGGAATCAAAGCAGAGCTGATGTTCCAAAATTGCTAGTCCAGGTCTCGCACATAATCTTGTTTTTTCCTTTGGATTAGCTGATCTAACTTATTTCTGTGTTGTACCATGTCGGAAAACACATTTAGGTATTTATATTTTAAGTAGGGTTGGTTTATTTTAAACTGCTTGGTGCAACATACTAAGTCTCATTTGCATTTTCATCCCGTGATTTTTTGGTAGAATGAAAAATATGTTGACAAAATTTTATTTATATAAAAAGACATTACTACAACTTTACACAGATAAAAATGCCTGCCTAAGATTTATTGGGAAAAAACCCCACATTGATGAGATTCGTACTCATGAACTGAATTAATTCCCTGCATGATCAAAACACAGCAAATACCAAGGTAGAACTACCAATTTCAATACAAACATCTTGATGAAAGGGTATCTTACTTCTATAAGAAAAACACTGTCTGTTACTATAAGGAGGCTATCAAAAGCAGGGCAATAGAGAGTGAGCAATATAGGGGAACAATCCATGAAGGCAAAAAGGGTGACAGCAAGAACAGGAAAAAGTCAAATATTCAGCGGCTAAATACAGAGCCCTGAAAGGAATCAGGGATGAAATTCGAACATTTCAGGAAGAAATAACACATTATTTTAAATAAATGTTAATGCCTAACAGCTTTTCCCTGTAAAACTGGCAGTGTGCATAATCTTATGGATAGGGCACCGAGGTCCAGCTGTGGGATGGACAGATCTAGAGTCTTGTGAATCAGGACGCAGCTGTCCCCTCCCCATTCCTTCACAAACCAAGCTATCATTACAGCTTTCCTGGCACCCTCCATTCCTGTGCAGAACAGCAGGGTACTTCGGGGACCTTTAAAATGGTGCCAAATCTGCCGGTGCCTAAGGTACCACTGGTAGCAATCTTGTGTGTGCATCTTGGAGTTTGGCAAGGTATCCTGCTGAGATCTGCGCAGCCGCCATCGTAAGCGACACCCTAAATGTACTCCCCCCGTACCCCGATGCCAAGATGGAAGAAAACCCAGACAACACTGATGTGGCTGAAAGCAAGCAAAAGGAGAGCCAAGAGTAAATAAAGCTGGTGGAAATAGTAAATTGATTCACAGAGGAACTGAACACAGAGATCGACCTATTTGCAAATTAGCATCGAGATTTGAAAGTGGCATTCAGACATCCTGACTGGAGCAGCATTGATCATGCAAGAGAGGATCCATCAACCACAGGACTCAAGGAAGTTTAGGAAAATAACTAGAGGACCAGCAACATACTACTAAGAGGAGGCCTGACAGAACAAAGTGTTCCAGCATAACTCCTGTGTTTAAACTATTTCTTTTCTCAACAAGAATAAACACTGCAGAGAAGTGATCCAACTATACTGAAATGTGGACTTGCATCAGGTGAACACATATTTTTATCCTATTGCAAACAGTCCTGCAAATAACTTTACACAATCCTAATATTTTTACTGGCTATCCACCATAATTTCTCTTCAAAGCCTTTTCAGTTTAGATAAACGTGTACCCACCCTCTCAAAGCATTTATTACCGTTTAGTATGTTTTTGCACAAGTGCACAATGTTTTTTGGTTTTATTGCTATTACTTCCCAAATTACAATAAAACACAATCCCCAAATATAATCCATCTTCAGAAAAAGTAAATTCAATGAAAGCTAATAAATATTCACCTTTCCTTACGTACTTCATTCTACCATTACTGGACTTTATCGGGACCAAGCTGATTTGGTAAAAACCATTTCAAGCAAGAACAAAAATTTCAATATAAACACTCACTAAAAACTTAAAGCCCTGCAATTAAAAGGGAGAGGTTCTAGTTTTGGTTATACATTTCTGTAACAGACAAAAATTCTGAGCCTAAAAAAAAAATCAGTTAGTCTGAAAAGCTAATTACACTGACAATTTTCCAACCCTTCTACATTTCTACATGAACTACACTAAGGGAAAAAGTATTGTGAACTTCCTTATACAAATAAAAATAACCTAGCAGATACAGAAAGCTTCAGTTAGCCTCATATGTGAGTAAACATCTTCAAATGTTATGCTGCAAGATATGATGATATATTTTAATGATGTAATTTTAATGTTCAATAATTTTTTTTAGGTTTTGAACATAAAATTAGTACTGAAAATAAAATACACATACAAGGCAAAAACCAGAATCCACATTCCTAAAAACATACTACTCAGCCAATCAAGCTTGCATTGCTTCTGAACTCCATCGTCTGATCAACACATACTCAACTGCATTCAATTTAAAATTCACTGTAAATATTACTGCTGAACCACTTAAAACAAAGGTACAAGCTCTATCAGCAGGGATGGTAAATCCTTTGCCAAATACAATGCATGAAAAGGAACCATTAATTATCCATGGTGACTCATAAGCCTACAATTGTTTGCTATTTTTTATTAAATATATGCTACATTGCACAGAAACATTCTCCTCCTTAATTTGATCTTTTATTTAAGTTGAGATCAGTATGATTTTATTTTTTTTTAACTGGCAAAAAATGTCATGAAAACAATATGCTGAGACATCTTGCAACCCATTCACTCCACATAAATTACTCAAAGCGTGTTTGCCTACACCTTCTTTAGAAGCACGCTCAGGCACTGCCCCAGCTCCAATGTTCCTCGTGCTCCCAAAGCAAGCCTTCTCCCCCTTTGCTCCATATGAAGTGTTGTCAAGTCCCTTCCCTCTCCCTTTGACCGACACTGCCTTTAAACCCTTCTGGTTCTATCCCAGCTCTCCCATCACTCACAGAACGATGGCAGATTCCCCCCTCTGGACAGTGTTTCCGATCATCCCGACATCTCCCCTCCACCCTTCCTCACACCTTCAGCTACCTCCACCAGAGTATTCTCACTCCAAGATTGGGGTGGGATGGGGTATCAGGCCTGACTTTTACACTTGTGTTAGCCCTTGTAGCCCACTGTAACTCCCTTACGCTTTCTAACAAGTTCCCCTCAGGCTGTCCCGTCCCAGAGACGCCCACAAGAAACATCTGAGAACGTTACGCACACAATGCCGGGGGAGACTCCTCGCACTGAGAGTCTTTCCTGCTCCATTTAAAACATCACTTGGAAGCTTTACCTTGCATTTTATTTTCACTTCCTGTTTTCGATAAGTTCTTTTAGGAATAAACTACTGAAGCTTTTGTTTGTTGGTTTCTTTTTAACCTTGTTATTTGCCTCTGGTCACTAGAGGTTCTGGGCAATTCTGAGACTGATTTCTAGCAGGGATTTGCATGAGACCAAAATTAAGATTTATTAACCTTAACTAATTAATAAAACCCGATTTCCTTCAAAGATTATGAAAAATGAAGTTTCTGAAATGGCTGCACATGAAAATGTGCTAAAAAGGTAACACTTCTTTCATGTCTCTGAACGGTTTCATTTTTATTGGCAATTCGCTGACACTAAAATTCTGCTTTAGGGAAAACACTATATTTTTCCTCAAAGCAGAATTTGAGCAAGATTTCATAAAATAATTTGTTTTAAAACAGCATTTTGTCCTTGAGATGTTAATATCTCCGTTTTTCTAAACACCTCTAATCTCTTACCTTTAAAACATTTACAATTCAGAAAGGGAAGAGAAAAATTAATACTAAAACCAAGGAAATTTGATTAAAAACTGGCACAGTGAAGTCGTGCCCAGAAAATGAGGTCTCTCCTCTGCTACCCTACTAAGGCAAGCAGCAATTCTACCTGTTGAAAAGTTGCTACCTAGTATTTTGACTCTTTGTCACTGTTACTCTTTCACACCCCAAAAGATGTTCAGAAGAAATTCCAAAGCAAATGACAGGCACATTAGCTCTCTTACTTGCATTGATCTCTGATATTAACTGCAGTAATATATCAATACATCAAAACTCAATCTACAAAAATCAACCTAACATTTATTTATTTATTCATCTATCCATCACTTACAAGCATATGACACTACCTCTACTTCAATCCTTGGGATAAAAATGTGATGATCTTGGTATCCCCAGAGGTCAAGCTGTGACAGCAAATCATTTGATGCCCATGCCAAAGTTATTTCAAAGAGACTGTGCATCACAGCCCTTGACACTAGCTCGGTCTCCCAGTGACAGCCAAGCAAAGCACTGGTTTGATCAGCTCATAACCACAGGGCTACTCTATCACCTCTCACAAATAGCATCAGGATGCTGTGCTTTCCCCAAAATTCTATTAACTCATCAATTAAACCGTTCATTCTGAGCTCTCCTTCCTAGAAAATAAAAGATTAGATGAATTTACAAAACACAGCTTTTCTAATACCTAAAGTACTGCTTGTAAGACTACATGTTCTCTCAAAATTTCAGGCAATATTATAATGGACCTTACCATCCGTTTTGACTGTAATGTTTTCAGAGAATAAACATTTTTGAGGAACAAATATCAACTATATCAATATACTGATATACATATATAACACATCAATAACAAATATTATTTTCTACACTAAGAGATTATTTGTGAAGTGTAACTGCAGTATAAATATCCAAAAGAAAAGTAAGTTCCACTCGGATGCACTGATTCCAAAGGCTTCTCAAAACACAGTGTGCATCTCCCAAAGCAGTTTAAGGTCCCCTAAAAGGGGGCCAACCCTTCAAAATCACAACTGCTGCAGACCGAGCATCGCTAGCCAGCAGACAAAAAACTCCATCCCATCCTACCAACAAACTGGAGTTCAGGTACAGCTAAGATCTCACATTTGACGGTGCAACTCCAGCAATACCCCATGTAATGAGAGGAATATCAAGCATTAACTTAATACAGAGTGAAGCAAAATTCAGAAACTTCCAGAATTCTGTTTAGCGGCTAAGGGATAGGCAGGAGACAAGCCACGGACTGAGGGGCCCTTGCAGCAGCACGCATCTGGTCATAGCACTAACAAGACTATCCAAGCTCCACGAGCAAAACAAACGCTGCAGACAGGAAAGAACATAAATGCATGCACGGCCAATAAAAAAGGCCTCTCTATCAAGAGCACACAGATTCCTGACCAACACAGCCTACATTTGGCCCTGCTAATTTAAACTACATTCTCCAAGAGATAATTTTTTTGGTTGAGGAATCCCACTGTTTATGCACCTATAAAGTTTCGGATCACTACATTAACTTATCATCTCATTTTTCAGACCACTACAATGGATTTAACCGTCTATTAAAAACCCTCCAAGCACAACTCAAAGAATCAGATTGAATATTTGCTGCCCTGTTTCCTTCCTTTCCCCTTAGCGCTTCATGTGACTTCCTATGAGTAGAACGATCCGGACCTGTATGAACAGCTCCTTTCTCTTCCCCGAGAAACCTGTAACAGAGTACTCTGCAAAGCCATCGCAGCCGGGACATTCTCACGTCCAGGCAGGGGTTTCAGCAGCTCCCTGCGCCTTCAGACCCCGAGCACCACCTTGGCAGGGCACTGCTCCCCTTCTCAGCGCCCACCAGCAGCTCCTGAGCACACCAAGCGTCCTCCTGCCTGGGAAAACCCGCGCGGGAGAGCGGAGCCAGGCCCTGCCAGAGACAGCAGGAAAGCACGCTCGGGGCAGGGAGGGCACTCGGGTTTACAGAGAGAGGAAGGGAGCCGACAGAAGAGAGCCCAGTTCACCGCCCGCTTTGGGGACAAGGTTTGACTCCCCACGCCTCATGTCACGCTATTTAGGATACTCCATTTCCCAACGTTTAGCAGAAAGCCAGCCTCTAAACTCCTTCATAATTCCTTCAAAGCATGCACGTTGGCTTATTCAAGTATTTAGAAAGGCCGGTCAAGAGAAGCGAGGCAGACACACATTTATAAAAGCATTTAGAGACCAAATCAGCAAATTTAAATAGAAAACAAACAAAAGGCAGGCGGTGATGTCGCTTGCTATAGAAAGCTTCAGGGACATTCGAAGAGGTTAATCACGTATCATTTAAAAATGCAACAAAACTAATGGGCAGATAATAGGCATGGTATCCTATAAAACAACAGCAACAACCAAACCAACGAAAAGCTCCCTTTATAATTTTAAGCCATGTTTGAAAAAAAAAAAAAACCAACAAAAAACCCAAAAAAACCCAAATGCAGAAGATTTTATAAAACCCAACCCAAAATATTTCGGTAATGCACAATATTTCTTACAGTACCATGACTAGGTTATTATGATCATGAAAATTGATGCCATTTTAATCTGAAACATCCTAAATTAAATTCAGCTGAAATACGAAAATCTGGCTCCAAGTGCAGATAAGTTATTAAATATATATAAAAAAGCAACTGTTTTCCTAGCTACTAAAATTTACTTCCATCCGTGTTTTGGGTTGGTTTTGTTTTATTTTGTTTTTTGTGGTTTTTTTTTTCCATTTATTTTCACTTCCTTTCACCAAATCCTCATTTTCTCAGGGACACTAGGGGAGCGGGGGAGGGTGGGTGGAATTTAAAGCTCTTCAAATTAAAGATTAAAAAAGCAATTCGTTTCAGGACCTATATTTGAAGGAGCGAGATTTCAGACGGATAGTCTTCATATCCACTACGAAATCCTTGGGTCCCAAGGGGAAACACAATAAACACGGCTCTAGAAACCAAAAGCACCGCTCTCCGGCCCCGCCGAGCAGGGAGAGGAGCGGGACAAGGAGGAAAACGGGGGAAGGGGACGACAGGCTCCTCCGTCAGGGGGCCACGGCCGGGAACAAAGCGCCGGGGAGGGGAGGCGGGGGGCACTAGCGGCAGGNGGGCTGCTGCCGGCCGGAGGGAGAGACCCGACTCAGGGGGTCCGCAAGCAGTCAGGAGGTTTTACTAGAAAACTGATGGAGGTTGTTATGCCCTGACCTCCTATATCAGTACAGAAAGAAAGAGAGGAAGGAAGAGAAAGAGGTGACGAGTCCTGGTTCAGGCGCTGGGATGCCCGGGCTCCTGGGCGGATACCTTTCCATGGACAGGTTTCTCCACCCCGAAAACACGTTTCTGTGTTAAGGGACACGGGTCGGCCTGTCGTGCTGCGAAGCTTTGCGGCACGGTTGGATGTTTTAGCTCGGCATGCCGAGGCGCTCAGGCTCAGTCCTCGCTGGGGCACATCCCCGCCTGATGTGCGGGCAGGGAACTTCCATCTCTTCAGCCTCTCCGGGAAAAGCTATTCCTATGTGTGTGCACTCCGATTCCTATGTGCTTTGCATGCATCAGAACCATGTATTTTAATTTTTTAAACAAACTAATTTGCTAAGTCAAAATACCCATTTTTTAAAATCCCAGAAGGATTAACAAATAAGCCAAGAAGAGAGGAGATAACATGGAAAGGCTGATCGCTGACCTCTAAAGCATTAGGACCCATTTTCAGCTCTGAGGATGACCTCTATAAAACAAAGAATGTGTCAAGATTCTGAAACCTCAGGATTAACTTTTTCACTGTCGGGTGTGACAGATATGAGGAAATGATAGCTGTCACCAGTTGCATCAATAGGAAAAACATCGGCATACAATAACTATAAAAATGCACCTGAACTCATTTGTCTGCAACCAGTTGTGTGAGCATTTCTGGATGAAATGAAGTTTAAGGAAGAATAATAATAGGTCAGAGATGAAGTCCTTTAATGACCTGTAGAGAAATCTGAAAAAGTCACTTATGGTAATCAAAATACTGAGCAGAGGTCACTTCTCAGTTCATGGAGAACATGGGGAAATCAAGTGCCCAGTTGTCTACCAGTGCCTTGAATGGCTGTTCTGATTTACATCACATTTTCTGTCCGTTCTTATGTGCATGTATGATGTTAGGGGCACCAGTGAGCATGTTTTTGGAGTTTTTTTTTTCCCCCTGTGTATTGAGAGAGTTGATATTTTCATCTGCATTCTCAACTGAACAAGTGTACAAAGTGTAATAGATTTCTGTGTTAGTTAATAAAAAAAGTCTACAAAATGTTCCCATACAGAGCGTACCTTGCCTCATTTTGGTTTTGTTTTATTTTATAATTGACGAGGGTCATTTGGTTTTTTTTTTTTCCTTCACCTGCTAAGGAAAGCACATGCAGAAAGCATGGAGCATGACCAGAAGCTCTGCAGGTGAATAGCTGAAGTTCAGAGTTACACATTTCAGCTGCGAGTGTGAGCGAAGCTCCTTCCTCGCCTGGCATCTCAGTCTTCAGCAGTGTTTTCCTTTCCAGTTTGTGAGTGGACCTGTGGACTGTCACGGGGATGGAAGTGTTACACTGTGTTTGGTGAGCATGTTATTTGTCAGGGCTGCTAGATAGGCGGGGGCTCAGAGGCTGGGCACTTTCCTACTGGTAGCACAGCACCGTCTCTGGCTGCTTTCCATGTGATCTCAGGCACCACATTTGACCACATGGCAGGTGATGGAGTGGGACAGGAGCCACAACACCTTGCTGATTGGAAGTGTGTGTTCCCCTGCTGCTGGGGAATAGGAGGACGCCATCCATCTGGTGAGTTTCATATGCAATGCATAAGACTTTGCAGGTCTGCAAAGCCATCCAGAACACTATAGGTCAAGAAAAGAGGACCAACGAACCCCTATTTTCAGCTGTGGATGAGTAATTTCCCACAGTTGATGATCTCTGCTCTGAGGTTGCCCTCTGCATATGCACAGCTGTCATACTTCATTCCCTGTTTTTTTAGGCTGTTTCCAGACTGGTTTCTTTCCACTGGGTTTCCCTTTGGTCAGTTCCATTTCCAGTAAGGGTAGGAAAACTTACTTCTTGTAAATGCCAATCCAAGCTTAAAAGTAGGGTGATATGAAGAGAATCTACAGAATCTTACCAAGGGCTGTTAACAGCTTCTTGTGTATCCCTACCACATCTAGTTAAGAAATGTCATGCTTAAGTGTGTGCTTCTTTTTTGCTTCCTTACAAGGAAAGTACTGCATAGCAGCTTGAGAAATGCAGGGTCATTATTAGAAAATATCACTTCAATAACAGGCATTGGCAGAAATCCCAACTAATGCTTTAGCCCATCCCCCTGGTATCACACAAACGGTTTAACTTGGCTCATGTGGTTAAGTTTTTTACCACTATGGCTTTTTCATCATGATTTACTTTGAAACTGCAAGTAAGCAACTGCAGTACAGCCAGCATGGTTTTATGATGTCCAGTACCACATACCAGAGGTAGCTTGTTGTTTTATCAGGATGTCTGGTGTAGATGTCATGGTTTTTCTATTTTGGCTTGTTGGTCTTTCCTTCTCAGTGTCTCAGTCTTACCCTTGAACACCAACTCTCTTCCCTTTGTATTCTTCCTCCATTTGCAGCTGCAGTGCTCTGCAGTGTTATACCTTCATTTACTGTGTTTTGTGTCAAATTATTTCACTAAACTGTACTTGATACTGGTATCCCAAGTGTCTTTTATTAATCTGCCATGACAGGTCTGGAAAGCATCGAGAATTTGGAAACGGAAAGTAAAAATTACCTAGTTGGTCAGCTTGGCTTTTTCCATGTAGTATGGTAGTTGATCTAAAATCAAACTAGGCTGTCTGCAGGTATCACCAAAGGAGGCAGTGGTATTGTATGACAGATTATGGGTGAGGGAAGACGACAAAATCCCAGCAAGGTCAATAAAATCCCCACAGTCCCAATCGCAAAATCTCAGCAGTCAACAAAATCATAGCACTTCCAGTCAGCTGCTTGTAAGACACTGCCTGAGCAATTCACAACACCCATGCTGCCCTGATCCCACCTTCACCTTCCATTCTGTGAGCAATGCCAGGGCATGGAGTCTCCTCTCAGGGCTGCTGGCTCTGCTGGGGGAACAGGGGAGGGGCTGGGGTGGGAACACAGCCCCCCTACCTGTGCTGAGGGTGGGTGCCTTCATGCACTCAGTGCTGGCAGTAAAAGGAGCAAGGGATGGTGAGCTGCTTCCCTTTCCTTTGCACCCTGAGTGCCAGTGGTCAGTGCTATCCAAGGAGAGCTACATATTACATTCAGCCTGATAATCTATCATAAATATTGTGTAACTCTCTCAGTTATTCCCTTTTTCTTTCTTTTTGGTGCTACAGGAGACAGTACCAGGGGGATGACAGCATGGGGAAACTCCAGTGGCAGTCTGGGTCAGGTGTAAGGATGGCTGTGTCCCAAATCAGCCAAGTGCCACAGAAACCCAGGTTTAGGGAAAAAAACCCCAAAATCAAAAAACAGCAACAGCCCAACCCAACCACTTTCTATTTTCTGCCAAAACAAAAGGATTGAGGAAAAAAAACCAACAAATTCAAGCAAAAGCCAAACAAATCCACCTTTCTTCAGACAGGGTACTTTTGTCCTCACTCAAACAAATTGAGAGAACATCATGTTCAGTCCTTTATTCAGTGTGGTCACTCTTTTAATCTCTGTTATGGGCCAATCCTGCAAGCTCCTCTTTATAATGTCCACTGGCTTCCTTGTGCAGTCTGAATCATGATGTATTGTTTGGAGCTGATAACAGATGTATGACAAAAGAAGAAAGATCTGTCAGTGACTCACCTTCCTGACTTTCAAACTTTATTCAAATTACCAAAAAGTGACAGTAGGTATTTTGACAAGTTTCAATATTTTCTTCAAAATAATCAGTTCCTGTGGAGTAATGAGATTTTTTTTTTTTTTGCCCCAATACCACTGATGCAATCTGAAGAATGTAGGAAGTTTAGATGATGTATCTTCATTTATCAGAGCAGAAAACATCTCTTATTGCAGAATGCTGTTCATAAGAAGTAATATATTTTCTCTAATATGTGACTGAACTTGAGAGCTAGACTTTGACTACCAGGGATGTCAAAGATTATCAGTCTAGTTTCAGGAGTTCAGTTGCTTCAGTTCTTGATTTGAGGCACTTTCCTACCAAACCTTGGCTTTAGATAGTGTAAGCCTCCCTAGAGAGGACCATGTATCTCAGGTCATGGTATCTGTTAGTGGTACTTTTTTGTAGCATTTTCTGATTTATAGCAGGAACTTTGAGTTATCAGATATGCAACAAAACTAACATGCACCAAGTCCCTAGTTTTTCTAGTGCTATTAGATTTAATCAATTTTTCATGTGTTCTATTGTTAGTCAAGTGACATGGGTTCTAGCAGTAATATTCTGTGTCTTCTGGTTGGCAAAATCCCATGTGTGCGCTTGCTGCGCATGAAGATGTAGTTATGCAGATGTAGGATTTCTTGGACTTAAAGCAGAAATTGAGTTTTTTGATCTAGACACACACTGAAGAGAAACTCATGCTAAATCACAAATTACACTGAGTAGATTATGCACTGCACACATGGCATATATTTCTCATTTTTTTTTAGATTGTGTTTCGCCTGAGAGCAAGTCTGTTGGGAAATTTACACAAATATTGTATTTAGCCACACCTTTTAAAAGCCATGATTCAGCATTCATGAACAAGAATTTTTTCAGTTCACACATAGCAGCTTACTTTAGCTATCTCTTTCAAGGTTCTTACAAAATTTAACCAATTGGTCTGTAAGGAAGAAATGCAGTAAAAAGAGCTGTCTCAGTGGATTCTTAGTTAACATCTCCGCGTCAGTTTACTGGTGTGTGGGTGTGCTAGGGTGAGATTCCGGGTTCTTTTTGAACCTGTTGACTCCAGTGAGTCTGTGTGATCTAAATACAAGCGGGACAATTATGACCTTTTAAAAAATAGAAACAATCTGATCTTGTGAGTGGTATCCCTGCCCTTGGAGGGGGGGATTTGAACTAGATGATCTTTAAGATCATCTAGATGATGATGTTCCTTCCAACCCTTTCCCCATTGTAAGACTCTGAAAATGTCTAAAAACGTGTGTGGTGATGTTTTATAGCTACTTTTGAAAAACATCAAACCCTCTCATTCTCTGTTTATTTGTTACACAATATTGAGCATTACTCCACTGAAACAGCTTCTTGATACTACATCCTACCTATTGCAGTAGGGGAATTTTGTCTTCTGTGGAAAATGTAATAAATGTTTTAAGGTAGTCTGTTATACTTTTGTTCACTGTCTGGAATATATACAATTTACTACACAGTCATCTCAGTGTGCATTGCAAGACTTCAACAACCAGCAGACCACCTTGGATACATTACTTAGTGTCTAGATCATAGCTGCCTTCTCCTTAATCATTAAGAGGTAGAACTATAAACTTTGGTGGCAAAACAAGAATAATTTCTTGAGTATATTTTTATTCTTCTGATTAAGATTTGATGACAAAGTGGATTAATCCTTTCTCTTCTCTCCCCTTTTTATTTTCTTTTTTTTTTTTTCCCCATGCGAAGGATTATTCTGTTCCTACATTTCCTCGTTTGATAGATTTTCAATTAGAAGATTCAAAAGTGAAGAATAAACTAAAAGGAACTAGAAACTTTTGAAGGGTTTTTTTAGTGATTGTTGTTCATCACCTACTGTAACTGTTCAAAGAAAAATAAAAGTCTAGTTTCAGTCATGGAGATTTTTACTTCCATTGCAAGGATTTTTCACATCTCCTTTACCTTGATTTCCACTTCCTTAACTTGATGTCTGCTCTGTTGGAAAGACAGATGGAAGTGCAACAAAAAGGAAATGCTGAATGAACAGAAGATAGCAAGGGAACCCTCATAGGTTTCTCATACTTTTGGCTCCAGTGATGGTGCTTTCCTTTCCCTGTATGGAAAAATGCCATGTATCATCAAAAGGGAGCACTGATTAAATATCATCACCAACTATGGAACAGAATCTTCTCTGATGTGTCTCGGGCCATAATGGGGGCCTAAAGAATCCTGTGTTGAAATACTTGCTGTTGTCTGTATTAGTTCAGAAGAGATTAAGTCAAAATGTAAAACTGAGTCCTGATTTCTAAATTCCTTCTGTTTCTGTGTTTATATACAGCAATACATTATTGCAGAAAATTATCTGAAACATTGATTACTAATACTGCCTGCTACAGGAATTTTTGTGCATATATGAATGGATGATCAAACTTTTACTGTGGAAATAAGTTTGTTATAACAACATACTCAAAAATTCACCCAAAAAAGAGGGTAACAGTGGGATGGAAGAGCACACATATGTGAAGCACATCTCTGAAGGCTGGATTCAGAGCCACTGAGTAGCAGACTACCCTGCTTTCACTAACCCAAAACATACAAATTAATATACGGATCTGCTTAAAGGAAAAATGACACCAAATATTATACACAGAGCTCTAGGGAGCACAAACAAACCCAAATGATTTGATTTCAGATGAAGCTCTGCACACTGAAACCAAAAATTTTAAATATAAAAATACAGTTAGGTTTTCTGTTTTGCATCATTGTTTATAGGTCTGTAAAGAAATCTTTCAAATGCACAACAAATTTGCTAAATCAAAAAAAGGACAGAGGTAGTACCTAAAAAATTGTATTATTTTGTTAATTACAGGATACAGGCTTGAATCTTACAATCTATATTGCAGCATGTTCCCAGAAAGACCAGGAAGGAAAATTAGAAAACATTCACAAAAGTGAATGTGCTAAAGGGCTCAGGAAGGGTTGAAATAAATTGTATTTATTGGGGGAAAAAAAAAAAAAGAAAAAAAAGTAAAGAGACAAGGTATGAAATTGATAAACCAAAAACTATACAGCCTAGCTGAGACTGTCAGTCATTAATATGAGTAAGCAGACATATAGCGATGCAATTTATCATTATCACTTTTGTTCTTCATAGGAAGGACCCCTGTGGCCAACATTCCTCCCCCTGTTTAGCAAAGGACACATTTTCCAGAGTAGATGGGATAAAATGTGCTCTCAGCTTAAATAAATACACGTGTACATTCTAGCAGCTAGTGTAGATAAAATTTCCTGTGTCTGAAACTGAATTGAGGCTTACACTCATAGAGAGTAGAGCAGGGTAGATTCTTGGTGGGTAATGTATAACATCACCCTAAAATATAGAATTAAAATACCTCACTGGAATTGTTCAAGAGCAGAAGGGCTTTTCATTTTGGCAAAATTAGGCTAATAACAAAAGCAGCATAATGCAATTTTAAATCAAAGGTGTGATATGTAAGCTTGATTCCCCCCCCAGATGTTGGCATACAGAGAAATAACAGCATGAGATAATCTCAGAATCATAGAATATCATGACTGGGAAGGACCTCAGGATCATCAACTCCAGCTCCAAACACTGCACAGGACTGTCCCCAAGGGTCACACCATGTGCCTGGGACTGTTGTCCAAACACTTCTTGAGCTCTGTCAGGCTTGGTGCTGTGAGCACTGCCCTGGGGAGCCTGATCCAGTGTCCAACCACCCTCTGGGTGAGGAACCTTTGCCTGGTATCCAACTTAAAGCTCTCCTGACACAACTTCATGGCACTGACTCTTTTAAGGAAACTACTTTTAAAATGTAGGGTTGTTTTTAGTGTTTCCAGATATATCTGTGGGTTTTGCAGCAAGAATATGGATGGACAAATATTTAAAATAGGTACTGCTAGTTTTTATAATCTTATCTCAGAGGCGCAGGTCTTTGAGACCGAACCATTTATTTCCTCCTTAGAGCTGGAAATAACACCACAGTTGGAGGTACTGAACCCAGCTCAGTGGGATTGCCTGAGGGATGAACACTCCAGACCTAAGGAGCCATTTTCAAATTCACAGTTTTGGTTAAGAAGGCCTAGAGGAGAAAACTGTGCACAAATAGGATGAGCAGTAGGTAAAGAAGCACTCATGAGGATGCACTGAAGGAGAAACAGATGAAGCTGTTACCATGTCACTAACTAAATGAGCCACCATGTCAGGGTGGTGGGAAAGTGTTAGGAAGGAAAAATCCCAGGGTTTTTTCTCTGTCCCTGTACTATTAAGGAAAACAAAATTTGCTGCCTTCTTGGTGAGTAAGATGGATTTTGTCAACAACTATCAATTTGTACTTCTACTTTCTTCTTGAACAATGTTAAATCTGTGAGGCCTTGGCTATTTAGTAACACATCAGACTACAGGAATAAAAGTTTCCTTTTATTATTTCAGGTTGGAAAATACTGTATGTGACTTACCATCTGCTTCTCTTGAAACAGAAGATGAAAATTTATTTACCAATTTATATAATGATCCGATTTTTTAGAATTTATTTGAACATTTCTCACAAAATCCAATTTTAAATTTCCAGCCTTCTCTTTATACGGTCTTCTGAAAAAGATATTCTGGTATGAAATAGCTCAGTTTAACAGCTAATGAAAAAGTGATTTATTTTTTTGCTAGAGCATTCCTATTTGACTCCTAATAACTTTCATGAGCTATCATTGAGGATTAAGTGAAGACTTTGAGGAGGTCTGTCTCTACAAAGAATAAAATTGCAGCTGACAATTCTAACTTTCTAACAGAAATGTAAATTGAAATTGAAGATATAAGATGACTGTTAGATTATGGTTTGAGCACGATTATATTTTAAGTACCACTGTGTTTAAAACTAGAGTAGGTGATAGTATTATCTGGGAGTATTTCACTAGCATATTGCTTAGAATATTTAAATAACCCATTACTTGCTCCAGGAACTTCAGTCAGCAAAGCTGGTAAGAACAAAACACTAAGTGTTAATGATCTTTTGTCATTACCTCATCAGAAATACCTTTCTTACTTAAATTTATTTCTATTTCCCACATAGTAGGATTGCAAAATGAATGCATTAGAATAAAAGGAGAACATTGTGAAGAGGTAAGGTATCCAAGAAGAGACACAGTGGCCAGAATGTATGTATGGCCTGTGACTGTTTTGCACAGCTTTTTCTGTACAAAGCACACTTAGCACCAGTGTAGTTGGTTCCAGAAAGGACCAAACCAGAATGGCATGAAATTGCAAATATGAGATAATTACTTCAGGCGTACACACACACAAATATTAGAAAAAAATCACCCAGTTAATTGCAGTTAATATGTCACAAATTGTCAAATGTTTGTTAAAGCAAAATCAAGAGTGTGGCATGTAACTTTTCTATATACAAGGATTACATCCAAGAGGTTCAAAATCTGATCTGCTTAATTTATAGACCCTGGATATTTGGACACACACAGCAGCCTGACTGAATCTGACTCTGTCAAAAAGGGAGAGTAGAGAATTCAGAGCAGAGTTTGTCCTTGGACTTTTGTTTCTCTCTTCTTTTGAGGGTTGAGGCTTCCTGGCAGATTTAAAACAGTTTTGTAATGTAAGCAAAGACTAAACAATGAGAATTAATTTAAAACTTACATACTTTCAGTCACATTAACTCTCTGCACTATGTACTACTGTATAAACATGAGCAAATAGTCCAAACTAACTAGGGCAATTGCTCCTCAGAATATGTTTTCTTAAGGGTTATATAGACAAAAGCATGGCAAGTAAGACCAACAATACCATCATTTAACAGCCCATCTGTGCTGAAATTGTGGAAAGTATTCTTTTCAGTGTTTCAGTATTTTAATAATGTTTTGAAATCACTATCAAATACTTCCAGGACAGCTTAGTACAAGAATTGAAAAAAATTAAAGTGTTTTTTGTCACTATGGACTTGAGCTGCCTCTCCCAGTTTCTCAGAAAATTATAACTGACAACTTTCTATATACAATTATTGGACAGCATTATACCTGTCAAAGATGTCCAAAATGCAAAGAGCATTTAGCTAATTTACAAATAAAGCTAAACATCCCAGAAATTAAGACCTGGAAGAGTATTTCAGTGGGGGTAAATTGTCTTTGCTCCTGAAGGTTTCCCTGTACCTTCTCTTACTGTGTTCAATAATTAGTCCAAAGTGCCAGCTAGCAGAGTTCCATTTAACTGAAAAAAACTTGCCTGGAGATTGTCACAGTAAGAGAGCAAGAGTCAAACAATAAAATACTTAATTGTGTACAGCAAGTGCAGGCCATGAGCCTAATTTGAAATCATTCTTTCATTATGTAAGCCCACAATTTGAAGGGGACAACCTGTTGTCTCACTGTCTGAGTACCCTTCCATGCAAAATCATGGCATTGGGAAACCAGCAAAATTCTAAGCATCCTACAGTCTTTTGCTTTTCTGTTTATTAGATCAAAATCCTACTTTGGGTACTACTTTCAAGGAGTGTTGTTTCCTTGTGGGTTTTGCTGTCAGATGTTTATAGAGCACAGTAGCTGTCTATGTTATACCAATAGTAATGATAGATATGTCTTCTAATTGAAACACATTCTGAAACACCTTCTGAAACTTCTTTTCTTTACCCTCACTCCATGGTTTGAATTAAATGTCTAAAATTCATACTCAGATATCAGTTGTTGAGAAGAGGCTTAGCTAGTTAGTTACCCTTTAACATCTGAAGCTATGTGACCCTCTTCAGTGCTGAATTCATCAAAAGAATTCATCAAAATATAATAAATTGTATGTTCTATTTCTTGTGCAAACTTGTGCAAATTTATGGCAAACCAGAAGACTGCTCAAAGGAAGTTTATGTTTCCTGTAAAAAATGGAAACTTTAAAGAATGACTATTGCTGATGAAATTTATTCATTTTATGTAAGTGTAATTTTCAGTATTTGTCTAATAGAGACAATGCCCTCACTTGATTCCCATGTCTTGGGTTCCCTGAAAACAAGGATTAGATGATTCTTGGGAACTCAGATGTCACTGAACAAAGTTCAGTAGTATTACCTTAAGAGAGTTTATCAACAGACACTGATACTCCTCTAAAATTGTTGATGTTAGATGAGATGTTATGGAACACAAAGTGATTTCTCTCTGTACATAGTACAGCACACAAACTTTGGAACCTTAAATTAAAGCCCTGGTTTCAGACATGCTGGTACCAATTCACCCAATAATACATCAGCTGACCTTCTCCATTTCCTCCCTGCTAATTGCACAGCCAGTCTCCAAATTACTTAGTTGGTGTTGTGAAACTAACATCTCTTTATCTAATTCAGTGGAAATGTGGAAATCCATTTGATCTTAACATCATGAGGATAACGTGGCTTCTTTTGAGAGCAGAGTATCAGACAGCAAACGACTTCCTTGCTTTTCCCAACTCTTCCACTCCCACTGAGTGGCCTGTGTCAAATACTTTGCTTTTTTAAAAAAATCTTTAAATTGAAGCTCATAGCAGCTGTAGTTAACATAACTGATTTCATTAATATACCTCTGTGAGACATACTAGTGAAAATCTCTTGTGATAAAATAGTTATCACTCTTTGTTATGTGCCTAACTGGAATTTTAAAATAAAAGACCACAGTTCTCAGTTGTTACAGTTGGGGCTTTATTTAGCAGCCTGTTGCTCTTTTTAACTTGTTACGGAGTTGAGTACTGTCAAGAAGACTTGTACCATTTTGTTGCTGACATTATAACTTGCTGGGGTTGTTTCTGGTGGCAATCTCTGATCTTTTATCTGTTTTTTTTACAAACCATGCCATGACTGTACCTCAGAAAAGTCTCAGATGACCAGAACCTTAGAACGTGTGATGGGCTTTGACTTTGACTGATGTTGGTCTAGTATGCAAAGACTTGCTCAAAGGAGAACCTTAATGGTACCAACACTTGCTTGCATTAATATAACCCCAAAAAAATAATCTCCTGGGCCATATGTCGATGCAGATTACTTGGCATGGGGTTCTAGCACATAATATATCCACAATATAAGGGTATGCAGGCTATTTGCTTGCATCTCTAATCTAAATCCTGAAGTGTTTTTTTTCTAGCAAATTAATATTCACAGGGTGAAGGGACAAAAAGGGTTGTATGTCATCATGTATAGCCTGAAAAAGAAAGGAGCACCTTTTAAAAATACCTATATTCCTCTTCCATGGGTGTGTATTCATTCCTCATAGCACTTATGTACCCATTATGATAAAACACAAAAAGGAAAAGGATCAACTTCAGTTGTTCAGAGGATGTAACTTCATGTAACTTCTGCCCTCAGTTGTTGATAGTTAGAGGACCAGATGTGTGGGGAGAGGAGATGCAGCTGAACTCAGTGACATGTGAGAAGTTCCAACATGAGTAGCAGCATGCATGGCGAACATTTTGGGCAGAATGAGTGGATAATGACCCATCCCAGACTTCTGTAATATCCCAAGGCATCAGAAGGATTGTTATGAGAAATTATGTTACACTGGACAAATTATTTACACATATTTCTTTGAAGCAGTTTCCCTAAACTGTATACAGATCTTGCACAGAAATCTCTGGAGCAGAAATCCATTTTTCTGGAAGCCTGTGGAAACTTTACCATGATTATGAAATTGGACCTGAGGACTTACAGAGACAATATGCTTCATTCATCTCGTTCATCAGAGAGCCTTGAACACTGTACAGAACTCACAGCCATCACCTGGGAGGTCTCTTTTCCTCTCTTCTGAGGAAGGGGGTAGCACAGGCTGCCTGGATGCCCAGGTCAGGTAGATGGTACTGCAAATATCCAGGAAGTTCAAACACTATGAATTGGAAATTCAAAAGAATGAAAAGTGGTCACCCCCAAGCAATTTAAAAGGTACATTAGGATGTGTCTCAATAATAACATGACCTAAAGACAGGAATTCCATCATCGAAGAAATCATCATTGTGGAGTCTTCCGGAGATTTATTAAGCAACGGGCCGTGTAATGTGTGCCCTTTGCAGATCCAGCAGGAACACCTTTTTCTCACCTTTGATCCCATCTGTGGTTGCTGAATGGTATTTTAGAAGTCACTGATAGTACAGCGAGGTGCTCGGAAGTAAATTTAATCCTTATGCTATTTAGTTTAGATCAGTGTGAAATAAATACTTTAAATGCAGTTACTGTGAGATACTGATAGGACTCAGGCTCAGATTGCCTGGAAAAAGTTTATGATAAATGTGTTCATGAGAATTTTGTGTGTTCTCCAAAAGCATGGCCTAGTTTTGATGTCCCTATAGTTTGTGCCTGTGAGAGTAACTCCACTGAATCAGAGGCCTAATGCCAGCAGAAACCTGGCAAGGAAGAACAGCGGTAGTCCATGACTTTCCATATATGTTTTCTGTAATTGTTTTATTTCATTTCCCTTGCCAGAACAAAAAAAACCTGGCAATAAAACTAAACATATTTTTAAATTTAAATATAGATAAATGAGATAATAAGAGAAAGATATAATTTTCCAAATTTGCCATTTTACAAGTGGAATTTCTATTTAAATTAAGTAAAGGTCTTTGTCTAATTAATGAAAAAATGTAACAGAGTATTCTTCAGAAAAAAAAATGAGGTAACTATACATTGATGTGGTTTAGTTTTTGGATGAGAAAAGATATGTACACATAGCAGAAAATGACAGAGCACAGCAACTGTTTTGGCTGCAAGAGCAGTGTGTTCAATATATGACATTACAGGTGAGAAAGGATTAAGGCTAGAATTAAAGAAAAGGCAGGTTCTTTTGTTATGATGGATTAGCCAGCCTCCTTCAAATAGGGAAAAATATTTTTGTGTACTTTTGTACAAACTATCAACACAGTCATATTAAGATACCTTTTTTTTCTTCATTAAAAAAATATTAATAAATCAGTGTTCTAATAAAACAGCCAGCTCCAGAGAAGTTCTTGCCTAAAACTTTCAACATGCCAAAAAATGCATGATTAAGTACAAGTGGACAGACACTCAGGTTTTTGTTTCTCCTAAATGATAAAAAGACATCTGCAATGAGCAAGCATTTCATTTAGAACCTCTTTTTTTCTCTTTCCTGAAACTTATAGGGAGATGATACTGATCTGCATGGAAAGGGGTCTATCAAGCAGTTAGCTAAATGTAATGGAGAGAAATGACATTATAAAGGCAACTCAGAACTGTCCAAACATGAGGACTTTTGGCTGTACATTTGAGTAAATCTATGCAACATAAAAGCCTAGAAAAACAAAACTCTTTGATCTCGATACGTTTCATGCAGAAACCCACTCCAAAAGGGGAGTCAAGAGTTCACAGCAAATTCTTCCTCATTTACTCTGGCAATTTAACTAGCAGATGCTGAATCGAGCTCAGCCCGGGACCAGATGGTATTCATCCAGAACTTCTAAAGGAAATAGTAAAATTATTAACTATGATGTGCAATCTATTGTTTAGAACTGCGTTGTTGCCAGGGAAAATAAAATTGTGTAAATGTGATGCCAATGTTTAAAAAGGACTCCAGGGGAACTAAACCCTTGGAATTGTGAGCCAGCCTGTAAGCCTGGCATTCAGAGAAGGAAAACTGATGAGGACTTTAATAACAGATCAAAATCTCTGGACAAATTTGTAGAGGAAAGCTGCACCTTACACATTCAGAGTCCTGAGCATGTCAACAAGGGGATCCAGTTTGTTTTAAACAGTAGCTCCACAGTTGCTGGGATTTGCACAGAATATCATTCTCTCACACACTCAGCTCTTGCTTTTGGTTCAAATTAGTACCTTCCAGAGTTAGTCATGGCTCAGTACTTATTCCTCAACTCTTCCAGCCTGTGCTGCACGTGCTGTCTCCTACCACTGTGTTCTCAGCTCCTTTGCTGTCTGCACAGCGCACAGAGCGAGCTGTGGCGTGTGCAGCCTGGTTCAGTTTGCCTTTTTGCCAACCCTGTGAAGCCTCCAGCCGTGGCTGCTGGCCTTATTGCCTTCACACGTCTGGCATGTGCTTAGCAGGCATGTCTTGACACTGAAGTGTGCCCATCCCTTGGGCTGGGGCTCAGTGAGGGGCTCCTGCTGCCCTGGGGAAGCTGGTCCTTCTCCCTGTCCCACACATGTTTGGGACTGACACAAGAGACCTGCACTGGCTTTACAGGGTCAACCACTGCCCTGCAGCCCTGGCCAGCCTCTCACACCCTGGGAGCAAGGTGGTCAGTGGGACTGTGCAGTGTTACAGACCACTGATGGCCAGTGTGCATACGTACTCCCAGAGGTACAAGGGATAACTGAGAAATTAAAACTTTAAATGCAACTTTTCGATCTACTTTCCTACATACCTATTCCCATTATTCATACTATGAAGCAGAGCTTGCAAGACTGGAAAAGACAGCCAGGATTTACAGACTGTATATTTGAGCTTTGAGGGATCAGGACTTGTTCTAAAGAACCCATTACTGCTCTGCTTTTAAGTAAAGGGGATTTTAAATGTGAAATCAGTTGTAGTAGAGATTAACTTATAATAATAATTTGCATTTCTGGCCATAAACAAGCTATATACTGGAAAGTAAAAGCCCATGACTTTGTGAAAACACCAGTGAGGATGATATTTGTGTATTAAAAAAGCAGAACCATCAAGATCTTTGAGTTTTCCACTGGTGTGTAAATAACGTGCCACAATTTATCAGTTTTATCAAGTTTGTCAAGTCATATTCAAGTTCTTTCACAGAGGAAACGTATAGGCTTCTGCTTATATTAACTGATAGTTCTGATACACTTTCATAAGATTTGATCCACTAAGTGAAATTAGTGAGTTTTTCTATTGACTTGCTGGGGTTTGGATCAGGCACTTTCCAAATGAAACCAGCATTTTGCCAAATGAGATAAATGTAGCTGCTTTTATTTTTCTGCGTCTACCCTATCTTCAGCTTACTCTGAAAAATATGAAGACAAGAATCATTTCCATGTAAGGAATGCAAAATCTTCACTATGTTTGTCTCTTCTCTGCCCTTTTATTAAGTGATTCTTAACATTTTAAATGTTAGTTGAGAGACAGATTTATCACTCTCCTCACTCACTGGGTCTCATTTATAAGCTGTGCCATAACAGGCTGACTCAGAAATATTGCACAGACATGAGCAGAAGCAATCTTGCAAGGGGTTAATGCTGTAATCTTTTTCTAGCCTGTTTATAATCCCAACAGTAGTGCAGTAACAGAAGAGGGTGGATCTAAAAAGTACCGGAGGGGATGTGTGAGTGTGTGTGTGTGTGTGTGCATACGTGAGAGTGTGTGTGTGCACACACGCTTTGCTTCTCTGAACTGCCGTGTGTGCCCCTGGAATAAATCGTGTTCAGCCAGAACAGGACTCGGTGTGCTGGGTGCTCCTGCCAGAGAGGCAGAACAGCTTCCTTGCACAGCTGCCTCTCTTGCATTTCCTCCGAAGGTTTCATTCAGAAACGTGTTTGTTTACTGAAAGCATGGGCAGATAGTTACGAACCCACCTTCTTCGTCATCGAAGCTAACCTGTGGATACTGAAGAATGGAAATAGTTGATGCTAGTACCTTCCTTGGGAATGGTACCAACATTACTGATTTCCTCTGTGATATCATCTTGGAAAATGACACTTTTTTCTGTGTGGATGATGCACCTTATCCTTCTAAAGGTAAGTACGAAAAACTGATTTTTCCCAGGCAGTTTTAGTTCTAGCTGGGTGTAGAGATACTATAGAAAGAAAGAGCCATGAAAAGCATTTTCTCTGAGAGAGTGAAAATTCAACTGCTTGCTTTTAAGTTAGTATTAGAAACAAGCAGCAAAAAATTTAGTATGTGCTGGTTTTCTAAGTTCAAAATTGAACTAGGACAAAATTCGGATATAATGGAAAACTAAAACAGTTGCACTTTCGAGCACGAAATGCAAACATCTCTGCTAAGGAGCTGGAGAAGCAGGATTTTTACTCAATTCATTAACAATTGAGTGATCAGATCTGATACTATGTATGGAAGGGATTTAATATGAAATTATAGCACTCTGAAGCTGAAAAAAAATCCCATATATTAAAATGCATTTTGATTGCTTGATCTTTTCTTACTTTTGTATAAAACAGGATCTCCCATGGTGAGTCAGTGGTGCACAGTAAGTAGCATGAGAAGTACATGCCTTAAGAAGTTGTATTTGACTCTCCAAATGCACATTGTATTGCTTATATTGTGGTTTAATGCTGTGCAATTTAGGTAGATCAGAATACATTTAAGAATTTCAGCACTTCCACAGATTTTGCATTGGTGTAAAGACATAAACCTTCATTAAATTGAATACAAAAAGGCTTTAACCTTATGAGTAAAGGTCGAAATATTTGAATACTGTGTAACTGATCTTTTCTTGTGACAATTTTCAGATTTGCATCAGATAATACGCATTCTGCTGTATTGCTTGATATTTCTGCTCAGCATTTTGGGGAACATTCTGGTGATTACGGTACTGATAAGAAACAAGCGGATGAGAACAGTCACCAACACATTTCTGCTGTCACTAGCAGTCAGCGACCTGATGCTCTGCCTTTTCTGCATGCCTTTCACCCTCATTCCCAACCTGCTAAAAGATTTTATTTTCGGAAGTGCTGTTTGCAAAACTGCCACTTATTTCATGGGTAAGTCTGGGGAGTTTATACCTGTTGTGAAGGGTGACTAATGAGACAGGTGAGAAGGTATTTAAAAGACCTATAAAAGGCTGATTGATTCTATCCACCACTGAAGTTACCAGTATTACGAATAAACAACTTTGTAGTGCAAATCTTCATGGTTCTGGTGTCCTTTTGCTCTGATCCAGCAAAACACTGAGGCACACACTTAACTTTAATGACGCACAGAAGTGTTTTGCTGGATGTGAAGATGTTGCATGATCAAACTTTAATGAGGAACCCAGCATATGCACTTGCTTACCCATCACTGACAAGATTCTGATCAGCGTTCAGATCACCCACCAGAAACGATGGGCTTGTACACCCTCAGTAAGGGCAGATTTTACCCACAGATTTTTGGCAGCAGTGATACATATAAAAGAAAAGAGAAATAGGCCAAAGTAGGTGCAATTTGCAGAGCTGGAAGCTGGAGCAAGTACTCTTCGTGGACAGACCAGGTGTGATCAGAGTTCACCAGAAGACCATAAAACACAGATACAGATTTTAGAGGCTGACTTTAGGAGGCACCACTTTTGTATGCCTTCATAATCCTTTTGGTTGTGGAGCCAGCAGTTTAAAAATGTCTGGGTTGTGTATGTGTGTGTAAGTGATTTTTGTCTCGCTTCAGTATTGCCTCTGCATTTGCTTTTTCTTAACCAAAAAATCCCAAACAAACAAAACAAAACCAAAAGAAAACACAAAATAAATGGCAAAAGAGAAAAAAAAGAAAAAGAGAAAAAGAAAAAAGAAAAAGAAAAAGAAAAAGATGAAAAAGAAAAAGAAAAAGAAAAAGAAAAAGAAAAAGAAAAAGAAAAAGAAAAAGAAAAAGAAAAAGAAAAAGAAAAAGAAAAAGAAAAAGAAAAAAAAAAAAGGAAAACGTTATGTAAAGTTTTTTGCTGCTTTGAGAGACCCTTAGTTGATTACAGAAACCTCAGGTCCCCTTTCAACCCATGCCCTTGAGAACTTTGATGTAATGTGAAAGTACACACCTAAAGGGTGTGAATGGGAAATCAACATCTTTTTGTAGATAAAACCAATAAAACTAAAGGCCATGTTTAAACAATTATAATGAATTGCTGGCAAAAATACCATAAAACATTACTCAAGCACTGTCCATCTTCCTTTCATTGCACCCAGTGTAAATTACTTTATTAAAAAAAACTCCGTGAAATAGACCAACATAAAGTTTCTCATTATGAAGGTGTTTTATTTTAAGAGTCACAATTTGAAGATTTCCCACGAAAGGTTCAGGTAACAGAGGTATCATCTAACAAAGAGATACTGACAACCATTGCATCAACTATGCTAAATTTTTCTTTTTAAGATGCAGAAACACAAATTTTAAATTACAGACGATTTCTGTAAAGCAAACTGTAACAGTATTGGCATTTTATAGTCTGACCCACATTCACAAAGACAAATAAAAGCTTATTCACTGAAATAAAAACTTGTGGCAAAGTCAAGAAATATTTATGATTTTACCATGGTGAACTTGGACACCTCAATGACAGAAACACAGACAACAGTACCAGATTTTATAAAATACAAACAGAAGAAATTAAGGGTACTCGAAGGACAGAGATTCTGCTTCATTACTTCATTTCTCCTTGTTTGTGACTCCATTAGCATCTAATTAAAAAGTTGTAATAGATTTAAATCTCTTGAATGAGAAAATGAGATCACAAGTCAAGCAGGACACTCAAAAAAATTAAAACAATAGAAAAGAGACTGTGAACATCTGCGTTAAGAGAGTAATTAACTGATTTCAAATGCTTTGTTTGAATTTCAGTGCAATTAGTGGAGTGAATAAACCACAGTAGAGAAGAGAATAATTAGGAGTAAAATTGTCTTCTTTCCCTGTTACCAGAATTTATGGTTTGACAGAGTGTGTATTTTTTCTTAGACTTTTGGGCTAAGAGAAGTGCAGAGCAGGAATTTCAGCCTAGAGACCCAGACCTACTGCCCACACAATCTTCACTGGCCTAATCAGTGTGGTGTTCATAAACACTTTGCCTTATAAATAGTTTCCTATATTTTTAAATGTTTGCATGCAAGCTAGCAAGACCATTTGAACACAACATTCCATAACCTTTAAAGCAAGAGAATAACCTTTTTGCTTATTTTACATGTATAGGTGTCTCTGTGAGTGTCTCTACATTCAACCTGGTTGCCATATCTTTGGAGAGATACAGTGCCATCTGCAAACCGCTGCAGTCCAGGGTCTGGCAGACAAAATCTCACGCCCTGAGAGTGATTGCTGCAACCTGGTGTGTCTCCTTTACTATCATGTCACCATACCCAATCTACAGCAAGCTGGTACCTTTCACCAAGTACAACAACACCACAGCAAATATGTGTCGGCTCCTTTGGCCAAGCGATGCCATTCAACAGTCTTGGTAAGACATAGGTGGCAAATGTGTGATTGTCTGATGGAAAACAGCATCTCATGGTAGCAATAGGCCTATGGAAAATCGAGTATTAACCTTCAGCAAATGTTTACACTGCATCTTTCTTATTTAAGGTGTAAAAATAAAAAACCCCAGCATTTTTAAGCTGCTTTCATTTTGACATTTGAATGACTTTTCCCTTGTCATAGGGAAGACTGCCCAATGTGGCAATGCTTCTCATTCACACCATGGTCTGCTAAGCCCCAACTGTCACTGTGCAGACAGCATCTGTCACTTGCAGCAGAAATACTGCTTTCACTCATTTACACATAAACGTCAACATTCTCAGAGAAATCCTTGACTAATCTTTGAGAAACGCAGGCACTTACAAACACCCCTGTGTGTGCTGCCTTGCCTGTTAATTTCTTCAAAGGCTCTCTGTAGCAGAGAATTAGATTATGAGGCTGCAATTGTCTTATTTGAGAATCCTTTGGGCTGCTTATGGGGAATAGGGGCAGAGAGAAGTCGGGAGAGACATGCTCCCAGTCCTACACATCCAGGCAGGGTAAACAGCAGCACTATCAAACAGCAGTAGTACTTAGACATAATGTCCTTGCATGTTGACTAAACACTGACTGGCACTGAGAAAGTGTAAGGTTTTTTTTTTTTTTTAATTTTTTTTTTTTTAATACTGAAGGTCAGTTGCAACTGGGTAAAAGAGTAAAGTCTGTACCATTTTGGTATGGTATATCCACAAAGACAGTAACTTTGTGTTAGTGCTTTCAGTATTATTAGTAGTAGTACTACTACTACTATTAGTAGCAGTTCCAGGTACTGGGCAGTGTGAGGAGGGAGGGTAGAAGACAAAATTCTCTTCTCTCTGGTCTCCTTACAGATGCCCATGTGTGTAACTGAGTTTGCACCAAAGTCACAGGGATCAGGAGAGACACAGGCTCATGGACATTTAAACATCATTATTTCCCCAACTTGTCATCATATCAGAGAGACTGACTAGGAGAGTAGCAGATATGAAACCAAGTAAAAGCTGCTTCCTTTACCGAAGAGATTGCCAGTCCTGGGATCCCTCCTCAGGAGTTCTGCAAGGCTCCAGGAATGAAAACCCAGGTCGCAGCTGCTCTGTCTTTGCCCACATGTGCCACAGCCCTCAGGAACTCAGATCTCTCTGAAGCACAGTAACAGAACAATTTACATTGGAAAAGACCTTTAAGATCATTGAGTCCAACCATTAAATTTTTTTTAATGTACCAAGGACCCCTTTAAGAATCAGCAAGTGTTCATTTAGCTTCTGCAAGGCAATTTTTACATTGTCCAAAGGCAATGTTTTACAGGGCACCTGATGCTCATCTGGTTACAGCAGGGTGTCCCACTCATGGGCAGAGAGAGATTCTGCCCCCTTTAACCACTGTGGGAGTGTCCATCTCTTCTGGGCTGAAAGGGCACTCATAGGTGTGTTGAAAGATGGTTTTCAGCTGTTATAGTCTTCTTCCTGCTGTACCTTTCTGGGAGAAGAAGTAGAAAGCTTCAAATTTCTGAGGTGTCAAAATGATATTTTGTATTGGCATGAAAAAAAATTCAAAAAATCTTGAAATCTTGTCTTCCCCCATTCTGAGTTGTATAAAAATGAGGTTTTCTGCTTTTGTGCAGTTCCCTATTCTCAGTGTGTCTTTTGATTCCTCAGGTACACGTTCCTGCTACTCACACTCTTTCTTATTCCTGGGATTATAATGATGGTTGCATATGGTCTAATTTCTTTGGAACTCTACGGAGGAATAAAATTTGATGCCAGCCAGAGAAAATCTTCACGAGGTAGCAATACATTTTGGTTTGGGGTGTATTTTTTTAAAGTTACGGTTGAAGCTACGAGCAGTCATTTTGAGGCTAGTAAAAGGAAAGTTTTCTACTTGCAAAAGTGATAATTATGATCAGTTATGTCATGAACTTGTCAGCCACATTTCTTGATTACAGTTACTCTGCTGTTAGCAAATAAATCTCACCAATGGCTTGCTTGCAAAGATTTGGGGCAGAATATATTAAATTTTTGATTCGTTTATTATAGAAATACCAAGGTCTTTTTCTGGCCATGGATGAGAACCATTTTTGTCAGTAAATGTCACAATTAAAAATTTCAAATTAAAATAAAAGCATATAACTTTGAAAACTATCTTCTGTCCGTACTGGACTAAAAAATATTCTTACACCTTTTGCATCAGTTTTTATGGAGGTAAGATGAGAGAATATCAGGACAGAGTGGATTCAGAGCAGCTGATAACACGACTGACTCAGAAGCGGGCCAGTGCTTTCTTTGCAACAGTTGCTCAGCTATGAATTATGCTGTTTATTTAGATTTGGACTGCATTCTTAATTTTTTATTTGGCTCAGTGTTCAGAGATATTTTGCCAACTGTTTAAACAGCACTTTATATGTACAGAAAGAAGAGTAAGTACCTGCAGCGCCAAATACGAGGACGGAGATGGATGTTACCTCAACAAAACGAAAAGAAAAAGAAAAATGCCATTGCAGCAGCTCTCTGTTACGAGCCACAGCAAAATAGAGAGAGTGAGAAGCAACAGCTCTTCTGCCAACTTAATGGCCAAGAAACTTGTGATCCGCATGCTGATGGTGATAGTGGTTTTGTTCTTCATTTGCTGGACTCCCATCTTCAGTGTCAATGCCTGGCGAGCCTTCGACACGGCTTCGGCAGACCGGCGTCTCTCGGGGGCTCCCATCTCCTTCATCCACTTGCTGTCCTACACCTCTGCCTGCGTGAACCCCATCATTTACTGCTTCATGAACAAGCGTTTCCGCATGGCCTTCCTGGCCACGTTCACCTGCTGTGCCAAGCAGAAGCCCCCCGTGATACGGGGAGAGGCTGGTGATGAGGAGGAGGGGAAAACAACAAGGGCTTCCCTCTCCAAATGTTCTTACACACACACGTCTGCATCTGCACCCCCCTGAGCTGCTCCCGGGGAGGCAATGAGCGGTGAATTGTCTGGTCTTGGATAGTGACTGTGGCATCAGCTGAATGTGATTAAGTTCTGAGTTAATGAAACACTTCGGCTGACAGTAAACACAGCGAGAATTTTATGGGAAATTGATGTTATCACTGTCTGAATGTTACATCACTTTCCCTTCAGAAGTACAAAGGAGGAAGAGAGCTCTGAAGATAAAGGACTTTATGAGAAGCTTAGAAGTTGCTCTATTTGTAACAAATTCCACTGCAAAAATTGGTGTCCTCTACATCAACGGCTTTGCTCAGTTTTCAGATGCAGTTCTGAGTGTCTCTTACAATTTCCAATATGCAAATAGAGTCTCCTCAAACATGATTATATGTAATGCAGTCTTCACTTCACTAGCTATGCCTCATAAGCAAAACTCTGTTATATTTGTAGTATCTTTTCACTTTATTTTAGCTGAGCTTATACATGTTGAGATAATTTTGGTGTCACTTTCATGGGAATTCTGGGGTGGCGAGAATGGGTTTGTCCATGTGAAATTAAGGCTTTTAAGTAAAATAATTTCTTTTTATAAAATAAAATAAAAATAAATATCATTTGCTTTGTGGGTGGAGTGCTTTCCTCACTCAGGCAATAGCACAAGTTAACATAATTTAATGTATTTTTCGCTTATATAAACCCCATAGAACAAGACAAAGAAATGGCTTTCTTCTGTGCAGCTGAAAGCACCCACGTATGCAAGAAGCAGGGTCTAAGATGAGCCACAAAGGCTTGTGTGGAAATTTTCACACTGGGAAGCACAGGGATAAATGTTTGGGATAAAGCAAAAAGGTATTTACAAAAGATGCAGGACTGAAGACAGAGGTTGGTGCCCATGGCAGTGACATTTCACAAACACATTCACAGCCAGTTCAGGCACTGACAACATGGAAATAAAGGCATTGGGTGCAGAATGGCAGAAAGGGCAGATACAACAAGCAGAAGTTGAAAAGCTTTGTCAGAAAACAGTTTTTCTAAACTTTGGAGCAGCTGTTTTCCCCAACTACATGAAGTGTAAGCAGATTCAACACAGAGTAAACCAGCTTTGAACGATGCAATCATCAGTGCTTTGTTGAGCAAGGAGTCCAGTCTCTTTTCCATGCAGCACACGGGTGAGTGTGGATGCTCAAGTCTTGTCCTTTGCTCTGTGGAATTCAGATGGAGAAGTTACATCACTTAGTTTGGTTGGTGGAAATATCCTGTTGGAGATGTTTCTATCTTCTAGCTGAATCAGTATCATTATAAATCCTTGTTATTAGACAGAGATTAAATTTGAGCACAGCGTGGAATGTAGATGTGGATATATAAATATAAGTCTTCTCAAGGATTTTAATCAGGAAAATCTGATCTCTTTACAGAATGATTTTAAATTAGAAAGATACTGTGAGTTCCAGCACCCAGATCCATGTTCTGCACTCAGTTATTGCCGGAAATGGTTTGCCCTAACAACTTTGGACACAACTTTGGCTAATTTTTTTTTTCATACAGCTTGTCCACTGACAGGAAATTAAAAAAAAAAAAAATCTAAAGACTATTTATGCACAATCGATAGTAACAATGTTTAGACTGCCTAGTTAATAAAGTATCACTGCTCCTGGAATGGTGCTGAGACAACTGACATCGATCAGATACCCAATGAATTAAATTATGGAAATTAATTCATAGCAATAAAATGAAAATTTTACTTCACTTACAGATACACGTTGAGATTTCTACAAAATTGTCCTGTTGAAACTGAAAGAAAAAGCTTAGCTGTTTTGGAATTTATGTGAAACAGTGACATCAGAAAACATATTGTGAAGTATTTTGTACCATTTGAAAGCCTGGATCGATTATAGATGGTAGTTTAAAAACTGTTGTTTAAGTAAGAAAACCCTCCACACTTTAATAATATCCTGGATGTGACTTTGCTGTCTATGTGATGCATTGCAGATTTTATGACACATTTTGTAACACATCTGTGTTACAGCCCGTGCCACAGCTGTGTGTGCTCTTCCAAAAGCAAATTCCTTCTTGTAAATGTAGCTCTTCCAGAACTTGTAGAGTGACAGAACGGGACATGCACAGTTCAGCTGCTCTCACCGATGGAGTCTGGGGACAGTGGTTTCAGATGAAAGCTAAAAGCTATTTTCAACAATGCCTTAATCAGATCTCAGCCCCCCACGGCCTCCAGTAGCTGCAGCTGAAAGGAGCAGAGTTTCTGATTGATTCCCTTCTCGGAACTGTCAGGGAGCGCAATTCGGAGGTGATGAAACGAAGAAGGCAGGAGAAGATCCTGATGAAGTGGTGGCTGGGAGACAATCAGGGAAGGGTTGAAATGTGCCATTTCTCCAAGGCCCATCTGTGTGTGCATCACTCGTCCCCTCCATTGCCCCCTCTGCACCTCTTTTCTTGTTATACCAACACAATATTTCTTTTGATCAAGCTCCCTAAGCCACAAGCCGTATGCCAAATTCCAGCAAGAAGTAGGAATTCAGCTTTAAAAATGCAATATTGAAATCCAGTAATTTTGTATTTTTCTGCCCTGGTCTCCTAGCATAGGAAATTTCAGCCTTTCTGCATCTTAGTGCCATTTTTCCTGATCTGTGCATTGCAGAAGTCATTCCTGGGTCCAAACGTTGCCCTTTCGCTGTTAAAGAATCATGGCATCCTCCTGGGACCTTTTATTCAGATCCTGATGCCACTGAAAAAGTATCTTCAGCAATAAATATAGGTGAAATAAACATATCAAAATAAAACCAGCCTATGAAATCTCATTTTAGCAGTAGTTTACAGGGGTTGTGAAGAAAAATCCTATCCTACTACAAGCAGTCCCTAAAAGCAAACTGTTTTCCAGATGTAGCAGACAAATGGCAAACCAATGAATTTCAGGTGCATTATGTCCATAAATCTGAGAAGTTTTTATCTTCTTTCCCTTTCTCCCAACTCACAGGGTTTCCCCCCTTCCCTCTGTCTTTTTCTTATCTCTTTCAGCTGCATGACACCATCTGATTTTTGTCCTGCATGCTTCTCAGTCTCTAGGTTACTTTCCCACCACCACCAATTGCTAGATGATTTTTTTCTCTTTGACAGGTTTATTTCCCTTCCCAGATTTACTTTCCCAGAAAGCACTCTCATCTTCATTTCCCCCTATCATCTCTGGCTGACAGACTCCTGGAGCACATTTCCCCAAGCAATATATCCTGCCCACAACACAAGAGTTCAGCAATCCCTCCCTACAGTCCTACCTCTGAGCTCACACAGCAGCTCTTGAACAAGCAGTACTAAAGTTTCAGAAAACAAAAGTGGAGCATTAAACAGCACCCAGATCCTCCTTTGATACTTCTATCACTATTGCTTGCAAGCTCTGTTATTAGGGCATACTTTAATACTAATGACTCAAAATACTGCTAAATACAGGACTTGGTGAGGGGTCAAAGTATAGGTATTTCACTGTTGCCAAGACAAAATACCTCAATGCTCTTAATGAAAAGCTGCCTGTGGATTTGGAGCTCCAGCCACCAAAGGTTTACACCCCCTTGGTGTAAATACCACCAATACCACCAAGCCCTTCCTGGCAGGGTGGGGAGCGTGTCTGATCCCACCTGCTCCTGCATCCCCTTCTCTTCCTCCTGCCTCCAAGCCCAGGGATGGTGCCACCCCAGTGCACCCACCATGGTTCATCACAATGCTTTTCTGGCCTGGAAGAGATCACCTCAGGACCAGTCAATACTGAAATGGATGCTGAGCTAAACTGAGGGTTTCTAGTGGCTAAAGATACCTATTCTCAAATGAAAAGTATAAAAAGATAAAACCTAATGGTTTTGAATTTGAGAAAGGATTACGTGAGAGCAGAAAGGCTGTAGCCTTTTTATTACAGCATCAGAGACAGAGTGGTATTAAATGAAGTTGGGTTTTGTTTGTAAAATATTTTGCTTTTCCACTTCAAATATAACATAGACCAACCAAATACTGCTTCGCTCAGATGTACATGTAGGTCAGCAGTTTGCTCGTCCTCTGGCCAGTTTTCCAGTCCATTTTTCTATATGCATTATTGATTTCAGTTAAACAGCTTCAGCTTTTTATGCACAGTCCATCCAGAATACGCCCAGCTCTTTTCTCAGGGGTTACCACTACACCATAGTAACTCATGCCTTTAACACGCCAGAATTTCCCTCTCAGTGTATATAAAAACCTCAACTTCTAAAATTACCTTTTTTTAAATTTTTTTTCCTTCTGCAATGCTTTTCAGGCTGCCTTGGGTACCTCCTAAAGAAAAAAAAAGCAAAGGAAATGTTCATGAATTGTAAAGCTCCTGTTTTTCTCGCCTAATGGCAATTCATCCCTGCTTGGAGCTATTTGTCTGCATCTCCACAGATAACTATTTCATGAAGAGTTTTCTTGGCTTCCACTCCCAGTTGTGTCCAAAAAGCTAATTTTGAGCTAGCGAGATGTCAGTTGTTCCACTGTACGGTGAGACAAGAACAAAACATATTCATTAGCATCAGCTGGTAGTAAACATCAAGTAGGAATCATCCCCTATGGGGTAAACACCAGTTAATTGATGCCCTGCTATTTTGACAGTTATTAAAATTTTTTAAAGTATTTCCTGATAGAATGAAAAAATGCAACTTATATACAAAGTCTGATTTAAAGCAGTAGACAAAAATCCTTGCATGGGTCCTCTGAAAGTCATACAAACAGCAGTTACAAAACAGGCATGAAGAAAAGTCACACATGCAGAACCTAAATTCACAGGAAAGGGGATACTCATGCTCTTAGCTTGCTGTCAGAGACAATTTAGAAAAAAAAATATTGAATGGACATTGGCTCAGGGCCTTGTTTTGAGAATATTTAGCAACTGCTAAGAGGCCTCATTCCTGACCAAGTGAAGAATGACAGACAGAGGTGAAACCACAGGAGCAACTGTCCTAAACAGATAACAGTGCCCAAGAGAGAACTTTTCAACCAGCTGGGAACTTTGCATTGATTCTTCAAACCTGCTTCAAACATTCTAGCAACTGAGATTGCCAGGATTTTATAGCTAAACTGAAGGGAGGTGTGGAGCAACCAGAGATGCTCCTTGCTCTGCAACTGGCTCGAATCTCAGCCCACATCCCTGTGGGGATATTTGGCAGTGTTGCTGAGACTGGCTTGCAGTTGTTTTTGCACTTGTTATTGCAAAGGAATTTGAGGATAGCAATGTCAAGCAAGACACTCTGACTTTGGAGTTGCTTTTTCTGTTGGCATCCCAAAAGATGACCCTGCTACATGCAAATAGGAAAAAGAACATTACAGGTATGGCACTGAAATTAATTCATTGTATCAGCTTCTTTGGAGAGCCAACATCACGTCCATTTAGGGTCCCAGGGTACTACAACTGATTTAATGCACCTCTGAACTGTGGGGACTGACAGAGGGTATCGCAGGATTAGGAAGAGGCTGTGTCTTTAGGACAAAGAGCCTTTTATCTGCTGTCCAGATGTGGTCAGTGCTCACGTTACAAGTTGCAAAAAAAATCGGTGGTGACCGCAGCAAGTAAGACTAAAGCTAACAGACAGGTTATCACATTTTTAACAAGAAGAAAGTTCTGCTAATGTCAAAGTCTTTACTTCACTGAGATTGCAGATCTAGGGGAAGCATCCAGAAAATATATCTCGGGGCCATTGCGTTTATTAAATAGGAAACCTGTTTAAATAATGTCAGCTGACTGAGGCAAAACAACACAGTCAGGAAAGCCTGTCAGGCATAGTTCTGTACTTCCTGGTATTTTTATAGCTTTTCTTTATTTTTCCTTTTGTATTTATTCTCTTTTTTAAAAGCAGGGAAATGTAAAAGCTGATGGAAATCCAAAGAGTTTTTACTGAAAGGCAGGGTTTTCCACAAAATTAAATGTTTATTAACACCCAGCATGATGTTAATAAACTCCTCTACTGCAGTGATTTGTCAAATATTTATTAAAACCAGGACAGACTTCCTTTGCTACACACAGAGGTCAAGACTAAGACGCCTCCAATGACAGAGGCTGTGTAGAGCTGGAAAGGGAGAGCAAGCAAGCTGCAGGTGCACAGCTTTGATACAGCTTTTGTGAGATCTGTAAGAGATTAATAAGCCTGGCAGAAGGATGCTTGGGAAGATAGGGATAGAAGTGAAAGCTGAATCGGATGCACTTGCAGCTGAAACGTGGCTCTGCAGGGCCCAAACACAGGGCTGGGGCAGGAATAGAAGTGAAGCTGAACAGGAAACATTTTGGCCTTGTAGAGTGGTGGGAGACAAAAAGTCATAGTGAGGATGAAAGAGCATGGTCTTGGTCTGCGGAGAGAGAAGGTCTTTGCAAACTCTGTTTAATTTGGGATTGTCCTTCTGAAAGAAAAGGTGGATGTGCCCTGTGTGGGCAGGAGGTACATAGTGGGAGAGAGGGCACTGAAAGCTGTCTCCAGGCAGCAGGATGGAAGGAAAATCAAACTTAATGCTTGATAGAAAAGCACTCATTTTTAGGCAAGGTGGAAAGTGAAGACTTGAAGAGGTAACAACTCCACTGGAATGAATTTCTTTTCTACAGGCCTTGTATAGAGTTTTGCAGCTGAAGGGATTCTGCAGCAGGACAGACTGGGCAGGCAGAGCTGAGGGTCTCAGACTTGTGCCCCAAGCACAGGGGGCAGAAGGAGAAGAGCTCCTGGGCATGGAGAAGCTGCAGCACACAGGCCTGCTGGCAGCAGCCCAAACTGGGCATCTCCCACCTGAGGAGTGCCAAGTGCACTGCCAAGGTGTCATTACGCCCTAGCCCCGCTGACCTGATGGGCTGAGAGGACACAACTCATGTTCCTCTGTCCCAAAGCCCAGCTCTTTAAACATCCATGGGACCTGCTGGGAGCTGCTGTTCCCCTTCTGGCCCAACTTTAGCCAACACAGAGCTCACTGCTGACACCACTGCCACGGTGGGAGGCAGCCTCCAGGGACATGATACTCCATCAGACAGAGCAGGAGTGACAAAGGCTTCTTCACAAACCAAAAAAAAAAAANTTTTTTCAAAAAAAAAAAAAAAAAAAAAAAAAAAAACCAAACCAAAAACCCAGTTGCAGTCAGGTAAGTAGCGAAACAACTATCTAATGAAGCAAGGGATTATTAAAAAAACCCAACCAACCAAAAAAAAAAACCTCAAAACAAATCTCCTCCCCAAACTGTGGCGTTTGCCTTTAATAGTTACCGGTAACTGAAACAGGCTACTCCTCACTAGCATCCTGTAAATGAAGTTCAAAAGTACTCTGCTAGAAGGAAACAGGTATTGCCTCTCCTGCCTCACCTCCAGCTCACTTTTCTAAAGCTCCTTTTCACCACAGAGCTCTTGTGTCCTCATTTTGAGGACTGACAGCAGCAGTCTGAGGTGCACCTCAGTACTACCACCTGGCTTCAATAAGATAATAATTTTCAAACCTATGTGTCTCCTTAGGCTACAATGTCTTGAGGGTTCAATTATTCTCCTAATTCTACCAAAAGAAACATTTCTAAATTAATGTAAGCTTACCAAAATGCAATTTTATAACTGATTCATGTTGCGTCTCTGCCTCCTCCAAATGTAGTTTGAATAATGTTTTCTAATCTACTAACACATAAAACAAGCTGAAGAACTTTGATATTATTTCCATGCGCCTGTGGGCTCAAATGTAGCCATCTGTGCAACTTCAGGCTCTACTTGAGTGCCAAGAGTTGTTATTTACTTACATTTGTCCTTGGTCCTCTCTGGAGGAACATTATTTGTGCATTTGCTGTGTCTGTGAGAGTCTCTCCACCTGTGTGAGCAGTTATCAGAGGTATCAGGCGGGAGGGCTTTGAAAAAGGGACACTTGGGAACACCTGCTTTTTAGTTACACCACCAAGGAAATTTACACCCACTTTTTTTTTTTTTTTCCTTTCCACTTTTTAATACTGTAAAATTTCACATCTGGCTTGAGGTCCCTCTACTTTGTTTCATAGTTTTAAAATGAATCTTCCTCTTTCACCTCCTATGACCAATCTCCAATTCCAGCAATTCCCCTTTTCCTTGGGGACTATCTCACACACAGGTCACCAACAAAATTACTGGGTTTTTTTTGTATCCAGGAAACGAAAGCAATTTTTGATTGCTTCTCCTGATGCATTGTGTTCAGTTTCATCAAATTTAAAAGGTTAATTTTATTACTATTTCAGGATTGCCATGTCTGCCCTGACAAATTACCGTTTATAACTGTTGGACTATCTTGCACATTTTGGTTTCTTGCATTTGGGCCCTTCAGCTCTTTCTGTGGGGTGGAGTGAGATGTGACAACTAATTACCTGTCAGGAGCAGCCCGTGAGAGACACTGAAAATAAGGGGAGATGTATTTTCTAGATTTCACTCTGCCATACATTGCAAGGAAGGAGTGACAGCACATGCATGTGTACTGTTAAGGAGGGTGAAGGTTTGGGCGGCCAAGGCAGAAGACTTAAATTGCTAGCACCTGGTGAAGCAGGAAGCCACATAGATTGCATCTGTGTTGGAGAGGAAATCAGCTTAAAATGCAGACATTTAAAGTCTTTTGGCGTGGGTACGTGGACAAGGTAGTTTACACCTACATCAGAAATGTTAAGAAAGGAAGAGCTCAATCTTACAAGAAATGCTGTAAGTAAAGGTGCACAATACCTGAGGTGCTGCTGATGATCTGGAAACCTTGTACACATTTATTAGCTAGTTCTACTTCAAACTCAGTCTAGGTCAGTGCCATGTAACCCTGCTTGCTCCCAAACAGCAGCCCTGCAAACAATCTTGGGCTTACATTCACGGATTCTATTGCAAGTGTAAACTACTACATCCATAAAACACAACTTCTTTTCTCTGAGTATCCAAGAAGAAATTGTATATTTGTTTTCAAGTGTTTGTCCACACTAGTCACAAATATATCTGCCCAGAATCCTATCCTGGGTGTGTCCTTCAGGACTTAAGGCTGACCCCAAACACCCACCTACAGTGAGGGTGGTGGCGCTTCAGAGGCCACAGAAGCTGAGTCTATTGGACTCCCAAAGTTCAGGCTCCATTTATTATTATTTTTCATGTCACTTCAAGCAAACAGAATAGGTTTAGTGCTGTATTAAGGCAGTGGAGCATTTGTATCATTTACGAGAAAACAGTTCTTTTACTTTTCTAATGAACTTTTAGCTCTGCCTCCAAGCTGAGATTCCTGCATCTCTCCATTCAAAAGCTCAGCTGATTACCAGACTGCCTTACTCAGGGGCCTTACCAAGCAGAAACCTAGCACATCACTGGGGCACTCCTCATCCAACAATTGCCAGAGCAGGGGGTTTCCAGGCAGCAGCTACAGCTTGAAGCTCAGTAGTCCCCATTTTCCTCTGTGCACAAATACACTCTCATCCCTTGCATTTTTGCTTAAGGTCTGCCACGTCCAGATCCTTACTAAGAACCTGAAAGTGCTAAAGGTAATGGTTCTTCAGCATCCTCAGTTAACGTGACTTTTCATTTGTGCACACCAAATGATTCGTATTTCTCCATCTCTGGAATATAATTCACTCCTTGAAGAACTTTACAGTTCAACTACAGCTGGGAAATTGGGTGAAGTGAGAGTTCTTCAAAAGCTTTCTTATTAAACTACCCAATAGAAAATTTTTGATAGAGATAAGCCAGCCAGAGTTAATTTTTTTTTTTTTTTTTTTTTTTTTTTTTTTCAGGAAAAAAGCCCTTATTTCCCAAAAGAGAAATTCTGATTTAAGGTGAGAGAGAATCAGATTTTATTTCTTTCTGCCTAAGAAAATGGATTTAAACCTGTTTGCTCCATTCCAGGCAAGAAGGACTCACTAAATGGTTAAGATAGAGACAGGCTTCACAGCCTCTCTAGTCTGACACTTTATGAATGTCTATGAACTATTCGTTATTGAAAAAACAAGGAAAACATAAATTTCTAGAGAAATATTATTTCAGTGAGATGCACCCCAACTTTGCAGCTAAAGTAAGTATCCAAAAGACCAGACTTTTTTCTTTACCCTTTCCCCCTTTTTAAAAATTCTATTTTTAGACTTGCTCCCTCTGACCCTGGCAAAACACATCAAACTGGTTAAGATTCGGTAAATTCAAGATGATTCCAACCTGGATGGGGCACATGCCTGAGATATTTTAGTAGATATCTTGTATATGAGCTGATATTTTATATCTGAGTCCTTGGCAGTTTACTAATGACAATGAAATCACTAAAGAGTGATTTTTAATGTGGTCCTGGTACAGTGCAGCAGTACATTGAATTGCAATTATCATTAATCTGTTATTTAATTTTTACATCACCAGGTTTTAGAACAAAACGATTCCTAAGTTCTGGCCATCAAGGCCACATCTGGTACTCAACAGAGGGGATTCATGCGTGTTTTTTTAACAGCCCATTTTATTGCCCTGTGACTCACTCTCTCTAAATATATGTCTATACAATTGGAAATTTTTCAGTCACATATACTGAATAAATTGAAAAGCAAGGTAAGTATCAACATAGTTATTATCCACTCTAATATGACCAGCTGCAAAGAATTTGTTAAAACAAGTAAATGCAAGTACAGGTGAGAGAAAGAAGCTAAGGATTATAAGTGTATAATGTGCAACTGATTAATAGAGGTTTTTCAGATTCCAGCAGATGAATGGCAAAACTCTACCATACTCCATACTTGTACCCCTCAGGGTGGCTGAGAAAACGTGCTGCAAACAGAGATCTTAGTATAATTTATTTTTACAATAAAAAAATTACTGTGACTGCATGATATATTTTCAATTGTCTTCTTGATTTGAAGACAACTCCATGTAGGCAGTAAGCCTAGTTTATTGTTTCACCATCTTAAAATCCCATGAGAGGAGACGAAATTCTTCATTTTCTAATTTAACAGATTTATCTTGGTAGCCAGTATCTATTTTCTACAAGTTTACCTGTAAGCTGACAGTAAAAAGTTGTGCAAAAATAGAATTTTATAAAAACTTATTATTTCAACCTCTAGATTTGGAAGATGTCCAGGATATAAAGACACACAGATCATAAGTTTTAGGATGAACCACACTTGGCTCATGACAGCTCAAGAGCCAAGGTATCTGAAGGCAGAAAATAGAACAATAAACAATCAGATTAGGGTGGGTTTTTTTTCTTTGAATAAATAGCACAAAATTATTATTAATCTGAAAAATGAACCGCTTGGTCAAAAGTGGAGTTGTATTTGAAAGTCTAAACACTCACCAATTGCATTTATCCTCCCAAAATAAGGAATTTTCCATATCAACATTATTTCTAAGTTAAATGAAGAATAAACCATTTCTTCAGACCACAGTTTAATTTGCATGTCTATTAAATATCCAAGGTAAAACTGTTTACCAAAAAATCGATTTAGAAGTCCAAAGCTTTCTGAATGTGTGAAACTGGGAAGATGATGTAACATCAGCCTCGTGCCTGAGGTTACCACATCAAGCACAGCCAGAAACCCAGATGGCTCCTTAGGCCCTGGAATGCTGCAAAAAAAGCAGCATGGAGCAGCAGCAGGATGATCAAGGCAGATACACGAGCCCAAAGAAAGACTCATCCATATCAGACCCTTCAAAAATACTTTAGTTTTCTCCTCTGAAATTTGCAGTAACTGGTGAGTTATCTCCACAGCACAGCCACAAGACATTTTTATGTGGAACAAAAACAAACCAACCTCCTCCTTTGCTGAGAATGCTGTGTTGGTTGCTGGCTTGGTCAGTACAAGATTGTACACCTTTCTATGGTTTCATAAGACATCCTGCTTTGCATTCCTGCCAGCCTGGGCCACCTTAGCGAGTGCACCTCACCACAGTGCTGGACAGGACCAGCTCCTTCAAAAGCAGAGCCAGGGTAAAGGAACAGCGGGATCACTCACTTCCTCTCCTAAAAGTTGCAGGTGCTGTGCTAGAAACTGCACTGACATCAAGATGCAACTCTGCAGTTGCTCTGTCTGTACACTGAAGCACCTGTTTTCTGAATCTGGCAAACAAGGAACAAAACCACGCTAAACAGTGCAACAAATTTAAAATTCTTTTTTTCAAAGGCAAACCACAGAAACACTTTACCTTAGGACTAAGACAAGGAGACCAAAATCAGATATGCTACTTCCTAACCTAATGATTCCTTCATATTAAAATCTAAGTAACATTTTTTGAGAATTTCCAATTAGATTTTTCAAGGCAGTAAATTCAATCACTATGAATCCTCCACTGCCTTTCCCAATTCCACCACAAAAAATTGTTGGCAGTGAAAGAACTAAAATGGAATTTGAAGCACACCTAACAGAGAATGAACAGCAACAAAGTAAAATAGGGCTAACAAGATACAAACCAACCATTTGCGTCTGGATTTTTTTGTATGTGTGTAGATCTACATGGTGTTCCACAAGACACACTTATGCAGATAAAGAAGTCTCTACAGTTAACCCTGAACTAAATTCTACAACTACACTGCACATGCAGAAGTATTGTGCAGATACCTGGACAGACACCAATGAAGTTAGAAGGCACTGCTGCCACATTTTACATGTGTAATGACACCACCAATGTGGATCTCAGGATCACATCCCGTTTCACAGCAGATACCTTGGCTGGATTTTAAGCAGACCATGTACAATTTTATTAGAATTACCAAAATCAAGAAGAAACACTAGAACAAATGTCTCATTAAAAAAGTCCCCTAAACTCATTTGGAGATTTTAGGAACTAAGTTTATGTTTGTCACCAGCTTGCTCTTAAAACAGACAATTTCAAGACAGAAAACACAGTAAGTATAGATCGGTGCTTCTATCTTTTATATAATTGTTGAAGTAATTCTCCAAACAGAATGATGAAGCTCTTGGAAGGATTCTGACAGTATGGTCTGCAAGGCTGCAGCTTCTGTATCAACAGTCTTCCTTCTCTAAAGGATGGCAAATAGATGGCAATTTATTTAAATGTTGTAATGTACTGGCATAGGAATGAACAGCTGAATGATGCTATTAATTGTAAATGCCAAAGGCTTCAAAGTCAAGTCACTCAGTCAAGCTAAAGCAGAAAGAGGAGATGGAGGTAGGGCACAGAAGTAGCTCCTAGAGCACAAGGCCCCATCTTGCCTGTGAATGCACCCATTGGGACTCGCAGAGATGGAAATGGACAACTTTTGCCAGTGAACAAATCAGCAAAACAGAACATAAGAAAAGACTGAAGGTTTAAATGTACATAGATGAGGGGGGCAACATGATGGAAAAAATAATTAGAAGATAAATAAAAAGCAATGGGCTTCTAAATGTAAAGAACTTACAACTTTACATGGTTCTAAATTGTGCCTCACCTCAACTAGAAACCTGCAGATCTTCAGGGCCAGGTCTGTAGACCCTTCCATTCCATGTATCTACACGCAGCTTGAAAAACAATAAACCAACATTTCTTTCTCCCCACCCACAGTCCAGCAGCAGAAACAGTACCAGGAGATGGCAGTGTGTAGTGTCAGAAGTTAGGAGTTCACTGTACTTAAAAACAACTCCTCTTCTAAATTATGCAGCAAAATTTACACATTCTGAGAAAAACTGAAACATAATTAAGGATCTGGAAAAGTACACATTAAAAATAAGGGAACTGAGACTAGAATACAAAGGCAATAGCACATACACCAGACAATATCCAACTTTTAACTGTCCCTTTTCATACTCGAAGGAGATGCAGAACCTGAAAGAGGTCAAGCTCAAGAGATTTTATCAGATCTTTCTCAGACAGCAGTTAACTTGCATGTTTACTTCTACAATGAATCAAGACTTCCTCAATTTCTCTCACTTTAGCATGTATCCTTAAATTCTATTCAATACAGAAGCATTTTTAAGTAATATGGGCCATAACTCCTCATGCTTTTGATGTAACACTAAACTTGTGCTACAGGATATCAGAAATATTCTTTACAGAGACACGGAGCACTCGGTGTTTTCTACTCGGCTCAGGAGAATGCAACTCTAATCTAAACAGGGCACCGTGAAAGGCCAATACTTAACCGAGTTCAGTAGTTCTGAGTGTTCTGAAATGGTATATATTACATGTAAACACTAAATGAATCCTTTCCTCTAGCCCATATATTTCACACCACTCTCCTTCCAATGACCCCAACATTGAAGTTTAGCAAGTGACCATTCTCTTTGCAAAAACCTCAGATCTAATTTCTACTCTGTCCCAGAAGAATCAATTTATCATTTCAGAAAATCAGAGAAGGGTCTTGGAAATCATTTTGAGACATAATGTCCATACTGTCCCTATTTCAAGAAACAGAAACTCAACAGTTGCAGAACTTCTGACTATTTTATGTGTCTTAATGGCTAACACTTGGCAAATGTTTCAGTCAATCCTTCTCTAAAGCTAGTGATTTTTTTTGTTGTTATTCTTGCCTCTCCTACTTAAGATCCCCTTTTAGCCCCTTCACAGTCTTACAGGTAAACTCACAGTTCTTCTACTGGTTTAATACAACACTAGTTAGTACTGGCAGGCTTCTGCCATTCCATATTCTCTCTCTGCCATGTCCCCTTCCCATTTCAAAAACTTTCTTGAAGTGACTGTCACTTGTGCTTGCAAATTGAGAGTGCATCATTTCTAGCCGTTCCTTACAGCCTGACTATTCTGTGAAAACAAGAAATAAGCTAATGTGCTGAATTTATGGCTCTAGTTATCAACCAACTGGACGAAATGTCAGACATTCTGCAACTAAGAATAAAAGAAATCAAGTGCACTAGTTGCAAAAATAAAGTTGCTAAAGTTAAACAATTAAACACAGTTCATTTTTTCTTATTTAATAAATTATATAAAAAAGTGAAACTTTTTTTACACATTATTAAAAAACAGTTTCTTATCTAACTTCAGCAATAATACAAGCAAAAATGAAACCAATTTAGATTTTTGGGTGGACATTCCATATCCCATTAAGTGGAGTCCAGTGCGCACAGCCTCACAAGTACTGATGACTTTTCACTCCCAGGGTTGGTCGTCTTTTGCGTTGTTCTGGTTCCATAGATGACCTCACTGTTCATTTGGGGGAAAAAAAAACACCAAACCAAACAAAACAAACAAAAAACAAACCCATATTCCTTGGTCAACATTGAAAAAAAACCAACAAAATTTGGCAAGTTTCAACACCTGTTCAAACCATAAGTACTTTTGCATCATCATACAGATGTTCAATGTTTGTCACAGCTACAGTAACATGGCATTTTATCTCAAGCCTTGTAGAAAAAAAAAATGAAACCCGATAGTTTATGCACATACACACACAGAGTACACTTGACAAGAACACTTTTATGTGGTTTACATTTCACTTTTATTTAATCCTCAAAACTGCCCATATTGCAGGGGTTTTCTTGATGAAATATGGAACTGAGCAATTAATTCTACAAAATTATGGTAAAAACTTGCTCGTTTTTCTACCTTTATTGCTAAGAAATTTTACAGGTGCACAGTTTGTAAAAATAACCCTTTTAAGACTGAATGTATACACATGCTACAGGATTTTAAAAAATGACATTAGCATAGCACCTCCAGATGGGGCAAATGCAGTGCTGAACACAGACAGAATGTTTACGAGGTTAGAACTGCTCTTTTATTTTACAGCTTCTAAAGGGAAGAAATTGTTCAGTCCTAAAAGGGTTAAATAAAAACCCTAATTTACTTCTTTTTCTAACAAAGCTGCCACTCAATCCCACAGTACAGTGCTTGAAAACAAAGTCAAAGGTCTGGCACAGGAAAGTATACACATTTGTTCAGTACTCATAAACACAGCTGCTTTTGAAAGAAAGTAAATAATATGGTTAATAATTGAAGAGCATCTTAGTTTCAAGATGGACATCTCTATGGAGTCATTTCAATCCACAAGTGGGTAGCTTACTTCCAATAGGTAATTTGATTCACTGGGCATGAATATTTTCTATATGGGGAATTCATCAATTCGTGTCTTGAGTTAATGTCTTTTCAGGTAACCATTCTGATTTTTTAAGTCTGTGCAATGAAAACAAGTACAGAATACCATTATTAACACAGTTGTGGGATGCCCTCAGGGCAAATAATAAGGAAAAACATCAGCAGCAGATTATTAAAGATTACGCTAGTGTTGAATTCTGAAACGCAGTTCCAAACAACAGAAAACAAGAAAAGGCATAGCTAAATTAGAGCACTCACTTTGCTTCTTCTTCCTATAGTTGGAACTATAACAACATTCTGAACACAGACTCAATTTCTATGTATACAGAATTAACAGCAGACTTAACAGCTAGACTTGAACAGTTACAAGAGTCTCATACTGAAACATTCTATAAGTAGTTTTTAATCAAAATCTTGAGATATTGTTAATATCATGAAAATTGTTAACAGCTCACAAGGCCAATATATTTAACAATATCACCCCACAGAAAAGAAGTTCAGGAAGATAATATATCTGAACAACTGGACATATTAAACAACAGTAAGGACCTGGAAGACCATTTCTGTACTACAGAATAACTACTGGCAACAAGAGAGCCACAAGCCAAATGAAGAAAATGTGGTTTAAAATGGTCTTGTAAGCAGAATAGGCTCTTTTTTCACCCACTTGGCTGTAGTGTGTAGAACAGCAGATATTAGGCTAAATCTTTACAAGTCAAGGAATATTAGACCTATCGGGCAAAATTACCACACATAAAGAAACTGAATATAAAAAGTATTGCATTTATATGTAAAAAATTTAAAATAATGAGTATAAAAGCACATGTCAAGTTCTGAAAAGCTATTTTAAATAGTCTTTGAAGTTTAAAAGGCTTGTTATGGTTTGCCTGCTGTGTGTCTACCACGGTTTCTTGAATACCCTCGAAATCTGATATATCTATCTTGCTTATTTTAATTCTCAGTCTAACTAGTGATGAAAATTTGTGGCTCTTGAACTTAGCTGTACTGTAAGATATTTATGTGCTTCTAACAAAAACACTGCGAAACGATTCCTGCCACAACACAACAAACCAAAATTTTACAGCACATACAAAGGTAAACAGATTTGCAAGTAAATGCCAGTAAACAGTTTAAAACAGAGATAAGGCCACAATGAATCCTGCCCTTGGTCACTGAAATGGAGATGAGGTGAGGCAGCATTCACTAGTGCTAGGAACCAGCATCGCGACTACGTCACGTTTCATAATACGGAATAACGAGTATGAAGGCCTGTGGTAGAATACAAGCACATTTCAGGAGGATAGTGGCACTGACTTTACTATTTGCTAAATATGCTTTATAACCAATTTCTTCCTTTAAACACATTGTTTTCACATATACAATGGAGCACTAAAGCAAACAAGTAGAATGGAGCGTCAGAGTACACAAATATGATGCAGAGACAATGCCTTAAAATGGTGGTGGGTGTTGAAACTGGAATAAGTGGTCAGAAATAAAAACCCTATGAAAATGGTCAACAGGTAAGTTTGTCAGCAATGCACTGTAGGAAACCACAGGTTCACATTTACACAGCAGTTGTGACTTTTGCTTCAGGGTATAGAAAAGGCTGAACACACAGTGAAATTTTGGCTTTTAAAGAGGAAGTTCACACGGTCAGAACTTGTCCTACAAGTCTATGCCTAGCTCTGTGACTACAAATGAACTACTGGGGTATACTTTCAAATACAAATGAAGCAGGCAGGTCTACAAGGAGGGACAAGACATGGTAAAGTCAAAATGAAAAACAAATGCAACAACCAACAAAGTCAAAGTGCAAATGAGCCTTGAATTTATGCTGGAGAGAAGACTTGAATGTTGCACAAGCTGTTGGCAGGGAAAGGGAAACCCACAGGAAACAAGGATGGGAGGAGGAGTTGACATCTTCATAGTGCTTTTATGATTTTCTATTTGCCCATTTCTAAGTAATAAAATTTACTTCCTATTTATTACTGTATGATCACTTCACAATGAAAGCACGTTCTCAATACAAGTGTTACACAAAAGTCTGGCCTAATTTACTGAACAGTATGAAGAAAAACATGCTTGTTGTGATTCTCAAGTGATGGAGGGCATCACCTACCAATCCCATTTGTAGCACATACTTCTCATGGTACTTTAGTTACATGCCAACAAGACAGAAGACATGCTGCCAAATGAAGTCATTGGGAACATTCCACTTTTGAAATAAAACATTTAACTTACACTTAATACAAATTATGTACAAGATTAGAAAAACCTGAACAGATCCTGAAACATTTTCAGATGTAATATGACTGAGCAAGGAAGAGGGGGAGTAACCCAGTAACAACCCTTCAAAAACACCAACATATGCCTGTGACATGAACAATCATTAATATGACTGCTTGAGATGCCACTTTTAGGAAAAAAAACTCATGTAATGTTAGAACCTCATGAATTATCACTATAAATACATATTTTAAAAAGAAAAACAGAAATAGCTATTAACAATGACTGAAAACAGAGCACTAAAGTTAACATACATTGCATGTATTGCAGGCAAGGCAGAGGCATTTTTTAAAGCTTTTGCACAGACTTCATATAATCTTAAAAAAAATATGCTGGCCTTTACAAGGTTCTACTTGCTGAAATAAAAACAATTTCAGTTCATAAAAAGTCACAAGACTTCAGTTTAAAAAAAGGAACAGTTCCAGCCACAGACCAAAAATATATTTTTTTTTAAACTGGAAGAGTATGGTAATTAGATTATACAAGCATGGTCAGGCTTGGAACCTGAATATACTTCAGAGCAAAAGCTCAGAGGAAAAAAAAATATAAACTATTTGGTAACAAAAGTGTACTATATGTTGTGATACAAAAAAGGTATGGTGAAAATGTACCTTTTATACTAAAGCTTATACAAGTTCCTTGGTCCATAAAAACTATGTTGTGTTCATGTTTTCTAGTTTGCTCAACATGTAATCCCAGCCACATTTTTGTTTCTTGCCCACTAAAAAAACACAGCTGAAAAATAGATTTTCAATAAAGTTCTTATGTTTCAGATGTTGGTTTTTTTTTCTTTTTTTTTATTGTGGCTTCCGTTTTTTAAGATCAGCACTTGCAGGTAACAAGGTTCAAATCATATCACCTAAAGTGATATCACCAAAGTGTTTTCCCACGAAACCACAAAAATCGTTCAGTTCTCTTGAATGTAGCACGAAAAGTCAATTTAAAGTCCAGACAACCAACAGTAGTTAGGAAACTACAGTTGCCGTAGATGATGTGACGTTGGTGGGGTTTGTGCTGACGCTTGTGTAACTTCCCTCACTGTTTGTGTTTGTTTCACTGGAAGCCATGAGGCTTGAGTTGGCTCTGAGGATTGCTCCAGCAGCACTGCAGTGTGGCCGTGGCCCCGGTTCCGGTGTGTATGTGAAGGTAAGGCTGGTGGAGTAAATTATGCCATCGTTACGGACCAAAGTTACTGGAACCTGGACTGGCTGTCGGACCCACCTCCAACCCTCTCGAAATGCAGAAATGTCTGGAACAACACAAAGCATGCTCTCTGCACATCTGAAAAACAGGAGAGTCACCTGAGTACAATGTACTTGAGTTGAAACAATTCAACAGAACAGCAGTGTTGGAAGAGACCCACAATATTCAACTAGAGCACACACTGACCACTTCAGGGCTGACCAAAAGTTACAATCACATCATTAAGGCCCAATGGCCTTTACTTGGTTAAACACACAGAGGCTTGGGCATCAACTGCTTTTCTAGGAAGGCCTTTCTAGGGCATGACCACCTTCTCAGTAAAGAAATGTTGCCCAGTGTCCCATCTAAATCTTCCCTGATGCAGCTTTGAACCATTCCCATGCGTCCTGGCACATGATAGCCGGCAGCAGAGCTCAGCACCTCACTCCCTACTTCCCCTCCTCAGGAAGCTGCAGAGAGCAATGAGGTCACTTCTCAGCCCGCTTTTCTCTAAAGGACACAAGCCAAAGTCCTCAGCTGCACCTCCTAGGGCCTTCCAACCCTTCACCATCTTTGCTGCCCTTCTCTGGACATGTTCTGGTACCTGAACATCCCAGAACTGCATGCAGTGCTCGTGGTGAGGCTGCAGTGGGACAGACACGTTTTGACCAGCTGGATGCAGCTTGGCCTCCCTGCTGCCAGGGCACATTGCTAACTCATCCTGAGCCTCTGGCAACCAGCTCCCAGACACCTTTCTGCAGTGCAGGAAAGTGTACGCTCTTCAAATTAGCCATTAAACATAAACACCATAAAAATAATAGAAAATATTGTACCTGTACATGGTTTCAGCTTCCACATCCCCAAACCAGACACGTAAATTTGGAGTGAAGTTCTGTCCTGTAAGTTCCAACATTGCTACATCCCCACCACCATTCAACTGGAAACGGAGAAAATAGAAAAAGAAGAAAATCCCCCCCAAAATATGTATTATTTAAAATAAACACTATCCCCTCAGAAAAAAAAAAAAAAGAAATTAAAAATCCCAACAAATGAGAAAACCCCACCAACAAAAAAAAAAAAAGTCACAAACAAAACCTTCACATGCAGATAAGAACTTTAAACAGTGCTGGTTTTATCAGCTGGACAAAAACAAAACAGAAACACGATCCACACAACTAAAGTATAAAGAAGTAAAACATCTAAAAGGTACTACCAATTAATTTGATACTATGAAGGTATTTCCAAGTTTTGATAATGGCCACTTAGAATAGGTGTCAACAAGGCTTTGAAAACAGAGAACTTAATCTTTCAGAAAAGGTGTTAAGGGAGCTTTAAGTTTTTCCTCTGCCAAATGCTGGTGGTTTTTTTTTTTAGTAAGATTCTCTTTCATCGACAACTGGCAAAAGTCAAAAACAATTTCTAAAAATCAAACAGAAGTCTTAAGGATATCACTACCATGGTACTTTCAGAAATAAAATTCTAATTGTATACAATAATATTAGTATTATTCCTGTGATTGATAGGCTCATGTATTCTGAAACATAAGTTTAAAAAAATGTACAAAAAAGTAATTTTATTATTTATAAAGATATTAAGACTGTTTTCCAACAGAATTTCACAAGGGTACTATGAAGGTTGAATAATATGACAAAAATAATCTCACATAAAGGAGTTTATTAAAACAAATTACCAACTTACTTGAAGACTTTCCACAACAGGCACAGGTGTCACTGGAGCATGGACTGGACCCATCCCCTCATAAAATGTGTATTCTGCTTTGTCTGTGCTAATGATTGTCCAAGAAGCTCCATCATTAATCATTTCTTTATTTGGTTCTTTTGGGCATGGAGTGGCCTTAGAGAGAAAGAGAAGTTTAAAATCTGATCTGTAGACATGTTTGTCAAGCCACAGACCTAAAAACCAACTCAGCCAGTAATAATGCCTGTTATTTCAAAAATATGTTTATGTTTTCCTCTAAAAATAACATAGAGAAACCCTCTTCACATTTCAGAAAAACTACTAGAAAATCAGTATTTGTGAGAACACCATAACTCAACTAGAACACTGTGAGCTCTCCAACCTTACGTTAAAGTTTTACTTTTGTTCAACTTTCTAAGTGTTAATGTTATTTAATGGGCATTAACAAAAAAAACTATAGCAACTAGAAGTAGCTGCTTTAAAACAGATATTTTATTAAGGCAAAATGCCTAAAAAAGCTACAGTGGAACACTTATGATTTTTATCTGCTCAAGATTTCTTTTCCTTTTTAGAGTTCTTCACCCTCCACAAAATGATGGAAAATACAATACTTATATTTCAGTGTTTGTGCAAAGACATAGGAAAGAAGCTGAAACAACAGCCTTACAAATTAGAATAATGGAAGCACAGAATGGACGGGACCTTAAAGGTCATCTAATGTCTCCCTCTAAATACTACTAAATTAATATACATAGATACATAGAAAATACACAGACAATTTTTTTATGGCAACAGAAGCCTCTCTGAACAATTTCATTACTTAGCAATCCATAACAAAATTGTGTATAGGTTAAACACAGAAAAAATGGGATAAAAACTTATTATAACTAGATTCTCTTTCCCTCCGTTAAGTTTTAAGGATATACTGGTATGTAACCACAACCTTCACTCTTCAAAGTGGCAGATAAACTTCAATTAGCATAACCTGTCCATATCAGATGTTAAAAAGCAAAGCTGCATTTTCATGTGGACTCTTCATTCTGGTAGGCTCATGTAAAAACACCGAAAGCAGCAGGCAAGGGAAGCGTGTGACATGGATAGTAACTACAGATCTTTCCAAACTCAAGATGCCCAAATGAAACTTTCATGAGAAACATATGCAGCTTGGAATTACTAGCCCAACTCCAAAAGAGGAGCTGGTCTATAGGAACTCTTGTTTGAAGAATGACACCTTTCCTATAGGCTGATTGCAATTCTCGTTGGCATGGAATGATATCCTTTGAGTCATGACAAATAAAACCATGGGGATATGAAAAAATAAACAACACTGTAAAAGATCCTTGGCTGACTTTTTTCATATCTCATAAGTACATAATGTGGAAGGCAAATGCCACGGAATTTGTTCTCAAAATCTTGTTACATCAAGAATCATTTCAGTAACACATCACTCTATCTGTTATACAAATCTTTAAAAGGTTTCAATTCCTCTTCTAGAGAAGCATTCTTCCTTCTCACTTCCAAATAGGGCTCCAGGGACATTTCTCACCCTTTCTTTCCATTCCTTTTTTCACTAAACTTTCTCAGCAGGTGGCACTGGAAGATTAAAATGCCTTAACACCATGCTTAGTATTCATGTACTGTCTGGCCTCAACTGGAGACAGAATTTACAACTAGGGATCCTAGGGTTGCCACTGACAGTTTTCTGAGACCACTACCTTGAGGTGCAGTGGCAGCTGTGAGTGACAACGTAATGTTGGACACCCTCAGAAAAAAGTGCTGAGAACAAGCTATCTGGTTTTATTTTGCCAGTGTAAACCCTTGTTCACCTAATTCCGTAATACTGGGTGCAGTTGTAGTCTCCGTATCTAAAAAAGTTATGGAGAAAAAAAAACAAGAGAAGGGACAGAAAGGGCAACTAAAATCACCAAAGAGTGCTGAACTTAGAGAAAAAAATTGAGAAGACTGCTTTTCGAATTAGGAGAGAAGAAATTAATATGTTGACAGCTACGTGAACGCCGAAACTGTTGCTCACTACATACTGCAAAACTGGAAGCAGGAATCACTCACAGAAATTGTTACATTATTCAAAAAAATACAGAAAACATTTACTACATGGGGAGCAGGGAACCTCTTGAACTTTCTGCCATAGACTACTAACAAAAAGGAACAGCTGCACATTCTAAGGTAATCAGTTCTAAGGTAATCAAACCAATGTACACTAAAAGACAAGAGTCAGGAATGCAGCCTTTAACAACACTTGGTACAAGAAGTGTGGATGCTGGCAGAGTACAACCACACTGGACTGCAAAACACAACCAGACCCACCTGGCTCTGTAAGCACCAACTCCTGCTGACAGACTAGACACAGACATGGACTATGCTCTGATGCAGTAAGGCACAATTTATATCCTCTCTCCATGCTCCAGAACACACACACGTCTTGCAAGAGAGATTCAGCTGGTGATTCAGCAGCTAAATTTCAAGGTTCATGCTCACCTGCAGACTTTTTACAGCCTCTTTGCTTTAAGACCCTATGGTCTCTATATAGGGCTATTTCCATTCACCTAAGAGAGACTTGTCATCCTGAAGTTTAGGATTTTGGGGGCTGGTTGTTGTTTTGGTTATATTTTTGTTTTGTTTTGTTTTTTTAACAGTGATCACAGTTTGTCTAGATTCCTACTATAGAACACTATACACATACTGTTTCCCTGGTCTTTGTCTTCTGGTCCAAAATAAAACACCCAGAATAAAACAGGATTTCTCTCCTGACATTGGCAGAAAGTTTATCTTCCACTGTGATTTCACCTACCAAAGTGTGCTAACAGTCTGATGTGCAAGTTACCAGACTTTATTCAGCAAGATACAAGCATGTACCTACTCCACTAAGAGAATTCCAGATAGGGAGCGTCCTTTAATCTAACTCCTACCCATGTAGAAAGTTCAGAGCCCCTATCAGATTTGGCTCAGTGAGTGCTGCTGAAACTGAAAGAGCGGTAGCACATCCTCAAGAGTCCCACAGGCAATTCCAGATGCTGAAATAAGGAGCTGTCAGAGAAGCAGGAGTTGTTTCTTTATTCAGCACTTCCCATAGAGTATTATAAGAATGATTAAATAGCAAGCTGATCCTGACTTACTGTAGTTCACATTTCACAGCTTTCTCTTCTTAATGATAGTCCGTTTCCCTTTACAAGAACATATATTGACAGATATGTATTTCTGTTGTGTGCTGTGGGTAGAAACAACAGATCTAGTCCCTTCTGAACCACAGATCATGAATATGTTTACTGAAATTTGAACAAAGCTTCTCATATTCTCTTTCCATTGTCCCAATGCAGGACAGACGTGAACTGACTCTTTACCAAGCCTTCCTGTCCCTTCCCTTAAATTAAGGGGCACCTTAAATGTTAGCCTCTGACTTCCTACCTCTACTTTTCTTACCCAAGCTTTCTAAGGAAGTCCCAAATCTTTTCTAAGCATGGCCATCTTCCCGGAGCACAAGATTACCTCTTAACACCCTTAGTTATTTGAGCTGCCTCCAAAATATTTAAAGAAAACTGCAATACCTAGGTAGTCATGTCTTCAGAGTCACAGAATATTCTGAGCTGGAAGTGACCCACAAGGGTCATCAAGTCCAACTCAAGTAAAGACTGAGCACGTTGTGGGATTGAACCCACCACCTTGTTTTCAGCATGGTGCTCTGACCAGCTGAGCCAATCTCAGGGTCCTTGTTGGTCTGACAGGAATTACCACGTGAAAGTGCTACAAGCTTGTTAACATAACAAGAGATTAAAACCCGATGTTTTTCTCCACCTGCTGGAGAAAAAAATATTTCTGAGACAGTTACATTCTTCACAGACAAATCAAATTTCTATGGCTTTTCAAGTTACTCTGGGCAACTTCCACAGCTGTCTATGTTTACACTCGTAGCCAAGAGCAACACATGGCAGCTCTGCTGAGATCATGAAATACTATTATTCTATTAAACAACACTATTATCAACTTTGTCTCATTTCCTATTTGCTGTAACCTAGAAAGGGACACACAAGTAAGTGGTGCAGCTCCACTGGTATATGTCAACTTGTTAAGCCACAGTATCATGATCACATGTAAAGTTCCTAGAGTGTTTCCTTTTTCTTCATTGGCAAAACCAGAATTCATTTTTTAGATAGACATGGAAGAAGATTATGAGGAAAAAAAAACAGACTTGGAAAGGCATAGCAGTTTGTTACTTTCCATCCTCTCTTTTCAAAATAAAGTATTAGACCCAAATTCAAAACCTACTGCAAAAATGGCACTCATACATATTTCAGGGATATTTGAGAAACTTTGCAACTACACTTCTCATCTATTGAAATAGTATTAATCAACTTACTTGAAATTGGATTATTCTCTCCTGGGAAAGGCACAAATACATTCTCTCAGTGTCTTTAAGGTAAAATGCACACTTATGGAGCTGTGATACTGGATCATCTGCATCCAATAATGCTGTTTGTTTATCTACTTTTCGAATTATCTGTGAATGAAAATTGTACATATATATTTAGAACAATTTCTACACTTTATTACTTATATACAGTCAGTAAAGGAAGGGAGAAGTAATTTTTTATTACATTTCCATGCCTTCCATTTCAATATCAACGTTAGATTTGTAATTCTTAATCTTTTTGAAACAAGAACACAACATTGAAGCAATACTCAGTACTATTTCCATGTGCTGCATGCATATATGTTGTATCTATGTTTGTTGAAGGAATGGGGAAAAAATTGAAGTGTCAGCAAAATCTATTTTTGTTTCATTTGCTGGTGTAAAAGAGCAGTTATTAATTATATTGTTATCTTCAATGATCACAAATTCCTATTCTTAATAATTAATATGCTTCTACAGAAGCTTTCACCACTGATAGGATCAAAAACATTCTGTGGCAAACAGGTTGCTGAAGGAGAATAATTAAAATAGGGATTAATTAAAGTTATTGAGATGTCCTTAAGTACAGTTTTGGAAACAACAATTATAATATATCTTATCAATACTTCATTAAATATTACTTAAAGACAACTGCAAAGAACAATTGTTCCTTACATTTGGCAGTTCAGTGAAAAAATATCTGCTGACCTTAGATCTGTTTTACCAATTTATGAAAATCAAAAGCTATTCCCTTAGAGAGTGAAAATCTGTAGCTTGTAATTTTAACTCAACTCCTAGAAAGAAGTTTAATGCTTTATGTCACTGTACTAGATGCAATAGCCAAAGTACCTGAATATTTTTAAGCTGACAATCAGAAACCCGACTGTCCTCTGCAATATCTAATTATAATAACGAGTATTATTAGCAATATAAATTTAAATGTTAACCTTTTTCTTCTAAATTCTTTGCATTTGCTTATAAGATATCTGGAAGTTATCTTTCAATTGCATCAACTTCCACCAGTCCTGAAAAGCAGTATGACAAATGTTCCCCAGGGCAAACAAAACAGGAACCTTCAGCCTAATTTGTTTTAATATGTTTCTACTTACAAATAAGGTTTCTGGAATAATAAATGACAGCATCTCCTCTCAGCAATAAAAAAGTATTAACATGAAGCCCATAAAAAAGTAACATCCTCTTACTGAATTTCCTGTGCTTGGACCACATCTGTAGTGTAACCAGTGTAACTGATTTTACTGTCCAACAAAATCTTCATTTTGTACTATTTACGCTGAGCAGGCTATTATCTTTTTTTTTTTAGCTAAGTTTGGTATTGAGAGAGAATTTCACATTACAGTCCTAGCAAAATTAGTCTGGACAGGCGAACAAAAGCCTGACTGCAGGAAGTCTGTTTTTATATTGGTGCATTCTAAAGATCTAAAGATACCTAAACTGGAATTAGCAGAGCCTTGTATGAAACTCGTAATGGGCTGATAAACCACAATTTCATGGAAGATCCCATATGAAGCACTACTGATTATTAATCACATAAAATTACACTTATGCTGGCATTAAGTGCATAAAACTGGAATAAAAATCTATAATTATACTTTATTTACAAAACCCTGTACTGTGTATCCAGAAGTAATTTTTTTGTTGTTGTTCACAAACTTTAACCAGTTATTCAAAAGGCAATCCCCGTGTTTCAGATTTAAAACCAGTAGTATTAAAAAATATGAAAATATTGTTTTTGCAAGCTGCTACTGGTAAATATACCCTCAGCAGTACACAGAAGTGCTTTTAGATTCAAATCAGTCAAGCATTTTTAAAGCTGTGTTGGAACTCAACACATGGAAGAGTCCTACTGGCAGAAAATATTTTATTCATCTATCCAATATCAATATTTGAAGCATTTTGGAAAAGAGAAATCTACAATACTGTATTTAGAATAGACAGATTAAACTATTTGGCAGGCTTAAATTCTGAAAAAAATCCCTATCTTATTTTACAAGTTCTTCTTTGTTTATAGAAATAATCTGCAGATACAAAAATATGCTTTAATTAAAATCAATGCCATTTTCCATATAAAACATGTATTACCCAAAGGCAACACACAAGGCCAAAAAGTAGACACTGCAAACCCAACTATGCAATTACATTCAGTTGCCTAATCTATAAATTAATTACAGCATTGGAGAAATGAAACTGTACCAGTCTTGGGAGTGCCATGCCAGTAACTGAGCATACAAGTTTGACAGTCTGCCCATAGTGAATGTAGCCATCTCTCACTGTGAATTCTTCTCCTTCTGATTCATCATCATCCACTGCAGGAAACAGGAATTTTCAGAATTACTTGTTTTAATCACCGCCTTTCTTGATATGAGAAACATTTAACATCACCCTATTACGTCAAATATACACTCAGTAACAAAACAAGTCTGCATATAGGCAATTAATATGGAGGAAAAAATGCAGGATGTTTTTGTGTGAGGATGAAGGAAAGTTGAAAAAAATGCAGAGATTTGCTTTTACTTACAGAGGTGAATGTAAAACGCTCCCCACTGCTGTGAACTGGCATGGAAATTACCACCTTCTACGTGCAAATATCTGGTGCTAACTGTTTGGGATCGAAGTCTATTAAATAGTGCCACTTTTGTCCCTGATGCAATACATACTGCAAGGAACACATACAGACTTGAGATTATAAAATTACTTCATTATTACACAGAAAATATCAAAAAGTCACAAATAACATAAAATAAACTGAAGAATACTTGAAATCAAGACATAATTATCAAACACTGGTTAATTTTAAAAATGTTTTATATTTGTGACAGACCAAAAATAGTCATAAAATTTTAACTGAAATTACATACTGGCTGTTCTCCAAAGGCATGCTAGCCTTTGAATTTTGCCACCTAGCCAAATGGGCCAGTGCCTGCTAGCTGAAAACTTCTCACGTTCATTGTTTTCCAGCAACTGAGTATTTGAGCAGAAGCTTTAGCTTGCCCTTATGAAGTACTTAAGACAACTTTCAGCAATCATTTGAAGAATATTTGAAATATAAAGACAAAGTAGTATTCTTACAAATCACAAGCAATTGAAAGGAAGACACGTGTAACTATGTCAAATTATAACCATGCAACTTGTAATGTTCTCAGATCTGAACTTACTTATCATTCAAAAGACAGAAATGTAAAGTTTGTTCCCCTAAAAAAAAAAAAAGGTAACTAAAACTTTGCCATCAGAATGGGCATGTTGTTCTACTTGGTTCATATTTACTATTGAAGAAAGCTTGGTTCACATTCACTGTCCATCAAAACTATCTGTCTGAATACAAATTCAACAGTGCATACTCTGAGCCCACGGGTGTGAACTGCACAGCAACAGATTGCCTTTAGTCATGTGCCAAGCTAGCGGCCCCGAGATCCACATTCCATAGGTGAATGGGTTCCAGCCCAACACAGATGGAAGAGCCTTTTAAAGCACTAGTGAAGAGAGAGAGAAAAACAAACAAAAAAAAAGGGTATCTCTTGAGGTGCTCCAGTGGTATGCAGGCAAAAAACGTTGGAGGAAAAGCAAAAACGTTCCCAATTATACATTAGCACCAGAGATATCGTTAGTTGAAAAACACTGTAAGCGAATAAATCCAGGTGAAGTATCACCATACAGATTTCGTAAACAACTACTTAAAAGGAACCATGCAAAACAAAAATAAGAACAACATGAAAATGGCATGAGACAGTAAGAAGGTGACTGTGATGTGACGCAGTGCAGTTTGGATAACATGATGCTACTCATTTATCACAATCTGAAAGCAATCTCTTTGATACTGATCAAAACATTCTAAGCACCAGATCGTGGCAGTTAAAGAGATCCAAAAGCTTAGAAAGCTGAGGTAGAACACTCTTTATACACTTGTCTACATTAATTCATTCCTCACACTACATGGGGGTTCAGGTGGGCCTTTTATATTTACTAAATAATTAACCATGACTGCATAAAACTGAGTAACCTATCTATAGTGGAATACCAAAAAAACAGAAGTTGAAAATTTCATTGTATTTCCCTTGTAGTCCGACCTTAGAACACATAACAAAAAATTAGTATGAAACAAAACGGATTGCTAAATAAAGAGAAAACAGTGAAATACTTACAGTCTGCATTTTTCAGTGACTGTTTCTTTTTAGAAGGTTTGGAGATGACTTTGATCCGTTTACTGAGGAACACACCGATGTCATCACTATTGCCATAGAACATTTTTACCGATAACATGAAGTGCTTTCTCTTGTCTGAGTCTGATATGTATAATGTTTTGGCAGTGCAATAATTCTGTAGGTGAAAACATACTGTGGTTTATTCTTTGAAGTCAACCCAGTTCAAGAAACCATACATATTTAATTATGAATAAAATAGGAAAACTGATGCAATAGTTTCTACACCAGATGAGAACCTGTTCTTTCCATCTCTTCCATATGCATTTCTTTTATGACTACTGTTTAGTTTTGTGAAGTGTTGCACCCTCATTACTCTATGATCATTCTGAAGACCCTTACCAGGACTAGAAGATATGACTGGAGACCATAGCTGTGTCAAAGCCACCTGTGAGGAGTCAGGAGTGCTACTAAAAATTACATTTGATTAGAGCTGAACAGACCCTACACAGGGCATGCACAGGGAACTGCCTGTGCACGAAATGTTGAACTAAACTTTCCTTGAAAGGATGGGAATACCAGGTAGCTATAAAACCCTGCTTAACTGAACAACCAGGTAAAATGAACACTTCTGCTGCTAATTCTATTCTAACTGTTTAAGTGGTCAAAAATACCTTCAGAAAAAATCTTGTAAGCAATTTACACCACTGTAAAAATAAATGACTAAATTTTTAAGATGCTACTTCAATTGTATTCTTAGCCAAAAGGACGTAAAGACTATGTCTAGCAGCAGATGTTTTTATATTTCCTTAATAAGATTTATCACACACACAAGCCAAGGACTGGGAGAGAGAGTATGGGCCAGAAACCATATTTTAGTTAGCTACTGATGCCTACCAAATAACTTAACAGTTTACAGAGTCTGCATCGACAATCTACAAATTCAAGGTCAGTACCTTGCTATGACCCCCTGAACCAAAATCAACTATTCAATTGTCCTAAATATTTTGAGGGATTATTTTTCAAACCATTACATAGTATCCAGAGTGTAAGAAAATGATCCAAAAATAAGAAAGGGCATTCCTGGAAATATGCACTATGTAGTTATAATATCCTTTGCACTTAGTTATCTTAGTGGTTCATTACAGCTTTTCTACCTTTCCTTCCAAGTTCAGCTGCTGCATTTCTTGGTCACTGTTTCCTATCCCAATAAAAGCGCAAGGTTGTGACTCCTGCTCAGTGCAGCCATCCCGCTCCATTTGCTCTTTTTTTTTCTTCCACCCACTGCCCATGAGATACACACATGGAGGAGGACAAAAGAACCTGAAAATGAAGAACACACGATGGAATTACATCCAGTTTTCCACATAAGCAAACTGATGTGTACCCAATGCTTTGACATCCACACTTTGCACTTGAGTTTAAACAGGCATGCCTTTCATTTGTCTTGAAGATTTTCTAAAATGCAAATTAAAAACAAACAAACAAAAAAAGGCAAGAAGCAACACAAAGGAAAATCAGAAGTAGATGGATGCACTGTCACTGAGAATCTTTCCAGTTCAATATATGTCAGGTAACAGCTTGCATCTCTATAAAACACCTCACAAAGACTCTGAAAAAAGGCCTCAAAAGTTATTATAGTCTTTTGCAGGTGCTTAACATGACAGAGCAATTAATATATACAGAAGAGTTCTGCAAATTAATTTAATGGACAACTGCTGACCATAATTACTAAAGGTTTAGAGTTTTACCAATAAGCAAGGAGGGAGTTGATTCCATCCACACATAGATCTCCTCTCCCCAGTTTTTAAATGGAATAGATGATTTTATATCTTCATCAGTATGTGTAAAAAATAAGATCTAGTTTTCAGCAGTGCTGACTGTAATCAATCTAGATGCTACTTATAGCAGTACATTCAAAATTAAATTCAGCATTATAATACAATGCACTGGTCTTTAAGGTTCTGCAAACTGTTAAAGCCCAAATCTTGAAACCATTTGGTTTTAGTTAGCAAACAAGTGGCTGTGTTTTTATTATCATTTCACTATGATCAAAGGTAAAGAGGCATGAGTACATCCAGCTGTGAGGTAGCTAAGGAGGCATGAAGGGAAGGGAACATGAAAAAGTTTCTCATTATTCTATTTACTTCAATTTGGAGAGTAGTGTTATCATTTGGCACTTCTGCAACCCAACAATGACTTGCACCTTACAGGTGAGGGTTTTTTGGCTTCACTTTTTAAAATTTTTTTTTTAAACTGGGCTTGGGACAACTGAATTCCAAGCAGGGGTAGCAGGCTCCACGCTGGGGCAGCAGCCAGTTGTGCTATCTGCAGGCTTGCTGCAGTGATGGACAGGAGCTGTCAGGACAGGGGGATAAACTGAACTGTGGGCATCAAGTCATAGAAAATGATCAGAGGACAAAATTATTCAGTTTCTGGAGTGTCTGTGCCAGGTAACCAGTTGAACTTGATGATCTGAAAGGTCTTTTTCATCCTAAATTATTATTATTTCGAGTAAACCTATAAACCATTCCACAAACCATTAATGGTAGCTTTAGCATGAAAATCCAGTGTAAAACTCCTATTTATGTCACCTATTCAGCATTATTATTTTTCATTTCTTATTTAACATTTGTTTATATATATAAACATTTATTTAACAGAAATAAATTGGAAACTTTTTAAAGTCACAGAATTCTTAACAGATGAAACCAAAGTGCTGTTAATAATACCATGATTAAATACACATATATTAAGAACACGTATAAATAAATGCAAGTATTTGTAGCATTTTTGGTTAATGGACACAAAATTCAGTGATTTGTTTCTCTGACAGAGAATATACATTAAATCTTATGGATATTTAAAATGTCTTAGTGGTTATGGAAAGGAACAAAAATTTACTACCTGCAGGCAATAAGCTCCTCAAACTTTCTTTCTTGACTATAAATCTGCAGTCAAAATTTTTCACTTACATTCATTCTATTTATAACACAGCAAGGCAGGTACTATACCAATATATATACAACTGAAATTAGCTATGAACCTCTTTCAGAAGTATCGTGATCAGCTGTAAGTCATTCCTGATGAAGAAGTTATACACAGATAAAAAATTAGTGTCAGTCATTATTAACAGAGCGATATTTTGCTGGAAAAAAACCCACCAAAACAAAAATCCAACAAATCCCTTCTATTCCAAATAATATTACATCACAAAGCCCGACACATTTACCTTCTTTCCTCATGTACTCTTTCGTATTAATCTTACTGGTTAGAACACAAGAAAAAAAATCCCTACCTTTTTTCATACCCTTTCTCATTTCAGCTTTATTCTAAACCAAGTCCTTTGAATAACTACAGCCACTAGATGGCAATGAAGACCTGTAAGAAACAAGGTGTAACCCACTGATGAAGAGAAAACAAATCACAACAATCAAAGCACTCTTAAAATTAGAATGCAGAGAAAAATCTTTGAAAACTTACTGAACAAAGAAATTTTTTTAAAGCTGATAGCATTTTAAGTTTAGTTAAAATGAAAAACATCAAGAAAGAGCCTGGACACTCACAATTTGAATGGGATTTCTTTCTTATGTATCTACCTCCTTCTCAGCCTTCAGGCATAGACAGCTACAGTCTTGGGTCTTTTTAACTTCACATTTACAGTTCTGCAAACTCATGCACAAAGGAAATTAGCTATGAATATTCTATCCAATATAGAAAAAGTGAACCAGGTTTTAACTTTGGAAACACTGTATTAAATCAGATAAACATCAAAGGAGAGAACAATATTCCTTCCGTCAGTTCAAGCCAATCAATACAGAGAAAAGGTGGTACTTCGAGTAGAGAAGCTACTATAGCTGAACTCGCCAGGAAGCAAGGACTCAAAGGGAAAGAAGATACGCTCGTGTCATTTCTACCTAGTTCTGATGCACTCCGTGCTCTCCTCAGACCATAGGCTTCTGCCACAAAGGTTTGGTTTTTCAAATCATCCAAGTCATTCCTGTGTTTATCTTACTAAAGGTTTTGCCTTCAGGAGAATTCAGATGCTTCTCGTAGCTAATTATTTTATATCCAGCGTAATTTTAGACAGGAAGTTTTGTCCTTTGTATCTGTTGGTCAATTCCAAGTGTTTGTGAGTTACCCACATTGTTCTGAGAATGAAACTGCTCAGCAGTCTTTCTTCATAGGAGATCAAAGAACTAACAACATACACTAAAGAACTCAGTGTAACAACAAATGAAAAATCATTAGGTACTACAGTGCTAAGGACAACACAGTGGGGCCACAGGGTAAGCCCTGGAAAAAGCTGTGCTCTCAATAACAAATTTCATCCAGAGGACAGGCATGCTTCATTCAGCATGGAAAGGAAGTCTTTTATCAGAAATTATAGGAGCTCCCTCACTAAACAGCTGTAAAACAAGATGCAGCTACAGTGTTCTCATGCTAATCAGCTGTGATCATGTTCAACTCTGAACAGCACAATCAAAACACCAATCTGGCTCTCAGTCTTTAGATGCTTTGGAATCCAAAACATTTCTGTCCTTTTTAACTGCTGAATGTTCACACTATTCAGACTTTGAAGAGAGACGTCTCAGTGATTGGTAAATATAGAAAACAATACAAGAAGTCTAAGCCAAATACCCACACTCATCAAGAATAACCAGCACCTGAGTCTCCATCAGCTGAATGCCTTTGAAAGGTGACAGTCATCCAACTTAGGAAACATCAGGCACGAAGTCTTAAACTCAACTAAAGCCCAACCTGAGCTTCTTACCTCCTGGCTTCTTTGTTAAGCTAAAAACCATTAACTTTGTGAAATGCAAAGCCTGTATGACAGGCTGACTCAAAAAGTCAACTCCTTTCGCTCCTGATACTTCGAAGTATCGAAAACTCTCAAATTAACCTAGAAAGTCTGCATCCATGCACATGGAAGAGAGTTACTGTGATGCCTATTTAAACCAGGCCATACTATGTGAGATCTGCAACATCTACAGCAAGTTTTTAACAGTATTTCACATCCAGTACTAAAAAGTAGTTATTGTGCTAACCTTTTGATTATGATGTCCCAAGTTTGCTAATGGCAAGTATTTTCCAAGACCTCACAACAAGTAAAACTTTATAAATAAAGACTGGACAAGAGGTAGAAGTTTGCCTAGGTTTTTTTCAAATTATATATTTACTTGAAAGAGATGTCAAATTTAAGAAATAATTCCTTTTGTATCCTGAATTCCTTGTTACAAAAGTAACGCAAATAAAGTTACTTTTGAAGATCAAAAAAATTAACCAGATGATACCCTTGCCATAATGAAACTCCATGGAAAAGAGAACATTTGTTTATAAAAATGGGTATGAAATACATTTCTCTCTATAACGATGTATGCAAACCAATTCACTTCAGAAATGGTAGTCAATGCAAAAACTATGAAAACTTGACTGTCCAGTTGCATAAAGCAGCGTTAGAACTTTACTAATTTTGCTTACTCCAGAAATATGAAGAAACAAAGGCCACAGCTTCCTATAAATAAAGCAGAAACAATTTAAAAACTCAAGGAAAAAAAAAAAGAAAAAAGGGAAAAAAAAAGAAAAAAAGAAAAAGGAACACAATAAATCATCATTCAGTTTTCCTAAGTATCCTCGGGCACACATGGATCCAAGGATTTAATAACTGGCACTTGCCTTTACGCTGATAACAACAGGGTGTAATGACTGATGCTGACAGTCTGGGAACTAGCAGAACAGTTAGAGACAGTCTAGATGGTGTGTTAAAGCTTAAGAAAACCTAAAATATTTAAACTGGAAAAACTAAACCTTAATATGTATAGAACAAGAGGGAACAGGCAGAAACTGGTGAACAGAAGTTCCACTTGAACATGAGGAAGAACTCTTTTACTGTGCAGGTGACCACAGACAGAACAGGTTGACCAGAGAAGTTGTAGAGTCTCCCTCACTGGAGACATCCAAGAATCATCTGGATGCAATCCTGTGCTGTGTGCTCTAGGCTGGACCAGATGTCCCCCCGCAGTCCCTTCCAACCTGATTGATTTAGTGACTGATTCCACATTCATTTCACACTCATCCTACAACAGCAATCATTTCAGCATCATACTATCTGATGATCAACAACCAACTATTTCATTCCTGATCTTCTTTTAAAAAGCTCTGAAGTTTTCTACCCTCATTTGACATGTTTCCATTCTTAAATAGAAGAATCTGAGATAACCTGCATGAAAAAATGCAGCTGTGCTAAGACACTGAACTGTACCTCAAAAAGAATGCCTAATTCCAGTCAGCAGTTGTCTGAAGCAGTTTACTAAAATTACCACTGCTTAGGTAAGGTATGTGCCACAGTAAAGCAGCAGGTGCACTATACACATATATTCAAGCCAACAGGATTTTATGGCAGTACTATGAAATGCACACAGAAGGTTTCAGAAACTATTACCAAATAACAGTTTGAAGCTTTGCCCTGGAGCTTTGCCTGAGAACACTTCTGCAAGTTTTCCAAATAGTAATGGAACTTTTAATAACTAAAATCACATAATTTATCTTTTTATATTCTCCTTTCACTTGATGCAATTTGTCCTCCAAAAAAACGATACACTGGACAGCTTTGTAAAATGTTCCTTATGGACTGCTCTGGTCCCAGGAGGACAAAGCTACAGATACACTCTTTAGAAAGTCACTTTCTCATCTGCAGGCACACACCTCATTTTTGGGGAGTAATATATACTTTACTCATGTACCGTGATGAGTTAACTATGCAACTCTTGAACAATGATAACAATCTGACAAGGTAACAAGCAGAGGAGAGGCTTCTATAGGATCAGGAGAGTTTGCTGCAAAGGGTTACAGACACCCTTTACTGCTAGAACAGCCCCAGCATTAAATGTAACCCTTTTGCATTTCAACATGGTAGAGAGGCAAGAGGGTTGCACAGTATACAGCAAATGCACTTGCCTGCTTAAGTGCTCCTCCTCCTTCACTAACTTCCCACTTGGTTCACATCAAGAATTTCAGAATCATCTAAAAAGCACTTTAACCAAACAATTCCATGGACATGCAGAACCTGGACACTGCCCAAAAGAAAGGACCTGAGAAAGACAAGTACTCAGGCACAGAACATTAAAAAACAGCTCAAAATATAGTCTGTATGTCTGATTCACATACATCAGGAAGTGTGACTGACAAAGGAAACAACGAACTGAGAAATCTGCACATTTAATTATAACACTTGTGTTTTCTAACAGTCTTATACATAAATCTCTAATCTCAAAGCTAAAAAATAATGCAACAGGATTTACATAACAATGGTAAAAGGTTAAAATTTCAAAGCCATTAATATGCTGAATATGTGATCTTTTTGTGGTGAACAAATAATAATACAAAAAATAACCAAATACTGCATTATTCTAGTGAAATGCCAGGTAGAAGAGCCTTGCTTACAATCGAAGAATGCTGTGTTCCATCAGTAGAGGTTGAGAAATCCACATATGAAGGAGCATCCTATTTGCTTCTCCTAGTCATGCAGAAACACCATCACACCGAAAGAGAAGACTGCAGGAAAAGCACCTTTGCCTAAGAAGCATTTATTCTCACATATTGCTGCAGATTCTGTCCCTTGGAAAGGTACTTCTAATTGTAACATGTATTCTTTCGATTTTTGCAAGGGAATTTTATGATATACACAGTTGTGATCGACCTATCAGTCTCGTAAAAACTATTACAGATGCGATTCAGAAACTTATCTTACTGAGGTTAGCAATTTCCCTTTCACAATTATGTGGACTTATTCAGGAAAAAACTCCTCCACAAGTATTCACGGTTGATCAACTCATTTACTCCATCATTAAAATGGAAGCTTTAAAAACAGAACAATTTTAGGCAACGGAAGAAAAGCTTTGCCTGTAGACAGGGAAGCTCTTGGTAGAAACTGGCATCACTCCATTGAATGCTATAGGTTTGCAGCACTTGTTACATAATTGAATGATTTAGGGAGGAAGCATTTTCATGTTTCTTCAGACTACAGTGCAATCTGAGGAATTCTGCCAAGTGCTGTGCACCCAACTACACGCTATGGTTTCCTTAGCTCCCAGCTGGAGACAGACTTCAGCACAGTGTCAAAAGTTACCTTTTTTCATTTCCATATGATTTCTGCGCAACTTTCGCATGGAGTATTAGCACTGTTTGGTCACCTCGCTCCTTCAGGTAATTTCGCATTGCTTCCCTAAAAATCAAAACACAGTATAAGCTTTGAAACTTCTTTCGGTTTTGTTGACAATAAAATGCAGACAGCTTTGGGGGAAAAAAGCCACAGGACATGAAATTCCAAAAAGGACATCATTAACAGGGTCAAGATGTGTTTGCTTACTGTTTAAGACAATTACACAGGAAAAAGAAGTAACTAATGTGCACAAAACTAGGAGTATGGGGTTTGTGATAACTTACAATTACTACATTTTCTACGAAAAAGAAATTATTGTGATGCAAAATCATATCAGTGCCAATAATTACACCATGTTCAAAGTCCTATTTCATTAAGCACCATGAACAAATTAGAACACATTTTATTAGTTAAATATTTTCCTCATGACCAATTTAGTATCTCATGATAATGACAAATTGTCTAAGCTTTTAACAAAATCAGTGCAATGTTTATATACAAGTTTTCTTTTGGTTCTGAAGATACTAAGAAAAAATTAAATTCTTCAGCATATTGTTTCAAGTAGTTTTCTAGAGAAAAAAAATCTACTTCCTGCATACAATCAGGTAAAAAAAAAATAAAAGAATGTTTTATTGTTCATCATCACTGTAATTACAGATGTTATATAAATGCTGTAATTACCTCAAACACACCAACAACAATTCGTTGAGAGAAGCGGGAGAACAATAACAGCCAGTCACTCTTCTGTATAATAATCTAACTGTTCATTAAGCAGCATGCCAAATTCAACACCCTAGGGATCAGCTGTGCCAGAGTGCTGGCAGGAACACCAGTTCCTGAAGGAGTTTTTGTGGGTTGAATGCCCACCAATGCACTCATCTTCCAAGCCATCTACCAGAGAAATAAACTATGAATTTATCAGGAATTTATATGAAAAGATAAAACCCCAAATAAGAAGGATTTTTTGTTTGGTTGTTTGGATTTTTGTCCTTCTTCTGTGAACTGCGCCAACTGTTGAATTCCCTTATGACAGATCTAAAAAGCCAAACATTTCTAGTGAAAAAATGATGGAAGATAGAAAGCACTATTTTATTGACTAGACTTTTTCCAAATGAAATCCCCACAGTTACATAGAGAAAAAAAGCAAGCAGATTGAGCCAGGGTTGAGTTGGACAACGACAACTCAGCTTTGCTAATGATGTTTTGCAAATTCTTGTGTTTGTCATGCCTGTATAAGACATGATTAATGTCTAGTGATTAATGAGACGATTTTCTGTGTAAATAGCAGAGAATATATAAGAACAGAGAGTAGATTTGAACTGCTATTTTAAATTTGGACTAAATGGATCTATTTACATTTCGCATTGGTAAAACTGATGTTTATCCATGAAAGTACAGCTGGAAGTTTCAAAGCCCACAGACTTACTAATTTACAGCCATTTTTAAAGAATATATTTTAAACCCCAAAACGTAATTCACTGTGAAATTATTATTATACATTTCATTATGATATATATTAGCTGCATTTAAGTTGTTTAAAAACTTTTAATCTGACAACTTGAAATACTCCATTAAGAGTACTATCATACTAAATTAAGAACATCTGTCATATTAAAAACTTTTGACTTGACTACTACTAAAAAACTACTCAAACCCAGCAACCCACACAGAAATCTGCTCGGCGCCATCTAACCTTTATTTAGCATTGTATGAGGAAGAGAATTTTTTTCTACTGGTCTGTTTCAATAGTTTATTTGTACAATCCAAGCTCCTGTGAGAGCAAGTGATGTTCCCCCTCCAAATCCATCCCATTGATATTTCACGTGTCATTTTTAATTATTCAATCCTAAAAATCTTCATGAAGGTAGTAATATTACAGTTGCCATCTAAAAACAGCTAGCATAGTATGAACAGAGTAGTGTTGTTCTGCTGGATCTTGCATGATCATGAACAGATTATTAGTCAAACCAGACAGCCTGTAAACAAAAAAAACCACAGCAATTTTCCAATAATTGAACTAAATGCTTTTAAGGGTTTACAGATACATTTTCAGAATGACATAAACAAATCAATCTTAAAAATCTGGGTGGCAGTTGCTCAGTTTCAGAAGTTTACTCTTCAGAGAAAAGTTAGGTTGTTTCCAGCTCTATCATCACAGGAAAGTTTTTCAAACTGCTTCTTTGAAGGACAGCTGGCACTTCTCAGATGCCCACCCCATATCCAGGAAAGAGCAACAAACATACCTGGCAGCTAAAATCCTACACATGAAATTTGGAGCAATTATAGTAAAGAGAAAACTTACTTGAAACTTCTCACTGCCTAGTCATTTTTTTAGTTGCTCTTTTTAAAACATTGAAGATACATTCAATTTTTGTTCATTTTTTTTAAATTAAGGAAGATAGTAATAACTAATAAGGAACATAATAATAAGAAAAATAGTAATTTCAAATATCCCTGAAGACTGGCAGGCCAGCAAGAAACCACCATGTTTGCTCAAATACTTGTAAGTCAGTAGGGATCAATTTTGCATTGAATGAAGTTTAATGATGACAAGCAAACCTAAAATGTATCCAGAAAGGCAGTGAGACAGATATTCACAACACAAAATGTAAATGTTCCCTCCTCATCATGTGATAACATAAAGTATCATTTCATTCAAAACGGAGGCTGTCAGGGTGACAAGGGGCTTCCTCTATCACCACACAAGACAGTAAAACAAATGGCACATCCTTTTTTGCTTTCAAGCTAACAGTGGATTTTAAAGCCAGGAGCTAATTATAATCGGCACAGTTTGTGGCAAAGAATATTAAATATTTGCATAGACTGTGTTAAAGCAGCTCGAGAAAAGGTGACTACTTAACAGTTCCTGGCAGGCCAGGCACAAATCAAGGGCTGTACTCCAGTCACTCGAAACACTTTCCAGAATGGATTGGCTTGATAGTTCTCCTTTGTACTCTGATTGTTTGGGGTTCACCAAAAACTGGTTAAGATCACTCCTTGACTGCACCTTGTTCAATTCTGGCAGCAAAAAGTGTTATGTGACCTCACTTTTACTCAAGAAACAAATCGCCCCATTCCTAAGGATTTAAAAATAAGCAGATCTACGTCCTACTGAATAATCTACAGTATGAAGTCAACACCATTTCTAAAAATGCATTTCGAGTTTCATATTAAAAATAAGCCACTCTGTTAAAAATTGTACTTCTGCCTGCTAATTGCATATGTAATTGAAAAACTTTGATATTTAAAATTCTAGGGTTAGCAATCCACAAATTTTTAACTTAATTTTTCTGAGAATGAAAACGGTAACTTCAAAAAATAGTTAAATACCAAGTTTCTTTAATGCTTACCTTGTGAGCCGTTTCGGTTGAGGTCGCTCTCCAAATTTCCTGAAAAAAGAAGCAGTTGCTAATTTAAAACAAAAGTGTTTAGTCATAATTTTACATTAAGATAATATCCCAATTTCATAATTTTTGAAACTGTATTAGAATCTGATGTATTTTCTTTGCAATTTCCTAGATAAGATCACTATTAAAGTATTGACCGCCTCCTTGCAACAGCCTTTTCCACAAGAGAGGCTTTTTAAAAATCTGAACACTAGGTAACTTTCTTTGTTGAAGTCATTTCAAATTTGCTCTCAGAATCATTTCTGTGAAGTTCAGACATCACAAGAATGTAAAGAAGCAGATCTTTGCCACAGAATTGGCCAGCGGTGCCATCAACAAGCAGTTAATAGACACATACAAAAATGAACAAACATATCTGTGCTGACAAATCAGTGAATGCTTTCCACCAGGACAATTTCTTAAAAATCTGTTTTTCCTTCATGACTTCTTACAAAAAGGATGACAACACTTTCATACATGCCAGTACAGAATTACAGGAAAAATCTCCTGTGGAATGCAGCCAAGCTTGATCCATAAATAGCTTGCAATACACTCAATGTTTTTTCACCATAAAGTGTTTTGAGACAGCTGTACTTCTTTCAGTCCTTCAACACCGTTCTTGAGAGAAAGAATATTCTTTACACTAGGCTAAGACTTTCCACGAAAGTCGTTATTTACATAAGACACCGAATTAACACATGGCAGATACATTTCCATTACCAAAAACATCCTCAGATTAAACCAAAATGGCCAAGTAAAAGATCTGAAAAAGGAAGGCTTCACCCAGCAACGTGCATCTGCTAATCCTGGTGAGGAAGTGTAACCACAAGCTAAAATGATGACAAAGACAGGGGCAAAAACCCCCAAGAAACCCACAATGCAACAACAAAACATAACAAAAAGATAGGCCTAGCCTAACACCTTTTTGCCTAAAAATAAATAGAGACAGAAGAAACTGTGCTCTTGCTGCCAGTGTTCATAAATATCTCTATGACTTGCCAAGTTCATTTTATAGGTGGGCATAGCTTTCCCTTTATGCTTCCTGGATAGGAAAAAGAACCATTTCCTACTATTGTCCTACAAGAGTGTTGGAGGCTCCCTAGGAGAAGAATCTGATCATTAAGTGATGTGACAAGAAATTCCCCTGTCCGTGCAATGGATCTGTACTGGACTCTACAGCAGCTGGTGGTGGAATGATTTCATACATTCCAATTTAATTTCTGTAACCCTAGAAATGTACAAATATGTAACTATTATCATTTATATAGTTGAGCAAAATAGTACCCTCCTGACAGGGGCAGTGACAACATTCAGCCAATTTTAAAGTTATTTTTCAAGACTTGAGACGTCTTCAAGACGTCTTCGAAAATACTGGCAGTACAGATAGAGGAACTGAATAAATTATATTAAGCCAAATTTTCCTTTCAGGTTAAACAATGAAATACAAATTTATTTTTCCAACCAGACATAAATTCCCTTCATGTTTTACTTTGTTGTTGTTAGTATACAGTTAACTTCTCTGGCTTTATCTTAATTTTATATAAAACAATGAAACCAGAATTCTAGCTGCAAGATTTGTTTTCATATATTTTAAATTTTGAGGTCTACTGGACACAAACTTAATTCATATTTTTTCTCTGTGGTATGTATCACTGCATTGACATATCTGTAACACGGAAAAGGTAACCAGAAAACCCAAACAGCTTTGCAGTTTGGCAGTGGCAAAGTTACATCCAAAGCCTTTCTGCTTCTAACACTTATCTTCACGATAAGTAAGACACCTCCTGAGCACGCCTGTGCCTCTGATTTTCCCTGGATAGCAGTGTGAGTAGGTGTGTATCCCAACCGCCCCATACGATCTGTGTAGCTGCTGCTCTCCCCTGAAGGCTCAGGACCATCCTACGTGACAGAGGGTGTGGAACTCTCTGACTGAACAGATTACCTTTAAACAATAATCTATAAACAACCGTCCTATAGACTAGCTCCCCGCTTTTGAGCAGAACTACTGCCTTGGTTTAAATCCCTCTGCACATTTGAAATCACCACCAAAAAAAAATTTAAGAGGTGCTGATCTTAGAGCAAAGAAGGCATTCTGCTCATAACACTATTTGCACTGTGGCCGACAGATCCAACCCAAGATGAGGACCCCAGCACACCAGAAACTGCAGGAACACCAACAAACCCTTAGAGACAAAACCTCACACTGCCCAAGGTAACACATCCCCTTGGCAGAGCCCTTGAGTGCAGCAGATACATTCGCCTTGCACATACCCTTAATTACTAAAACGAGTTTTATTAACAAGAGATCTACACAACACAGTTGCAATTACCGAAAGAAAGAAATTCCAGCTTTTCCTTTAGTCAGATCCCGAACATACAACGCAGGAGAAAAGTGCCAAAATGCCCATTCTTCAGAACCAGAGCTGAAGCATTGAGTCACTCTGGAGATGTACAGGGCAAGCTCTGATCTGATGCTCAGTGCAGTACCTCTCTAACTCATGTACCAGACTTCCCTAGCCTCCACACAGAATGAGGTTATTTATGCCATTGTAATCAACTTGTGAAAACATAAATGCTACCCTTAGCAACACTAACTTTTCAAAGACACGATGCACATTGGGTAAACCTTTTATTATTCTTTCAAAATACATCAGAGAGGTAGGAGGAAATTGCATCTTGATATTTACTTTAAGTACCTTTTTAACTGTTTCCAAATTAAATTCAGCTATTTTTCCTTAATAGTGTTGTCTTGACTGATGACTGATGGCTGTGTACCATAGCCATGGTGTCAAGGAACAGCCTTTTCCTGCATCATTACAAAATCATTTCAAATATCCCAGAAATATTCTCCTCCCCAGCTCAACAGCAATAGTTAAAGAAATTAGAATTTAAAAATTAAGAACGAAATAGGAAACAGAAACATCACCGTGTCACGGCATTATTCTGCCATGCCCTCTGAAAATCTGCAGCAATGGAAAAAAGTTCTCAGAATAATAAAAGTTAGGATGAAAGTATGAATAATCAATATTTTTTGTATGCAACTGGCTAAAACTCCAGCTTTCAGTGAGAGCACGAGATAAAAATGACAAACAGATGCAAAGACCTAAGAGACTGATAAAAGATATGCAAAATGTGGACAGGACACAGATACTCTCACCTGTCTCTCAAACATAGGAATTGTGAAATATATCCAATATCAAAACTCTAATTTTAGAATATTCTTTTCCTTGCTCTACAAACACAAAACTAAGTTGTGAAACATATTGTGAGAGAATATTGTGGAGGCTGAAAGCAGAAGGGGGCTCAAAAGATTAAACAAAAGTCTGATACAGAACTCAGATTATATTAAGTATTATGACCTATTTTTTACAACCTTCTTCTCGGGAAAACCTAAACTATGTTCTACCAGCAGCAAAGAAAATAGCATGAGTTTAAAAAACCCAAACAGTCGAGATTTATTTGCAGTAAATAAATGTATTTTATATTCTTTCCTTACTCATCCATTACTGATGACTAGCAGGCATGGACCAGTATGTACATTCCTATGAACCAGATATATTCCAATTGCATCCACAACGCCAGATTTTCAGTCACACTACAAAACTCAAATTCACAAACAAGACACTTTTTTTTTTTAAAGTATCACATGTATTTCATTTAATGGTTCATCTGGTTTACTTTTTCCATATGTTTGCAAACTGATGTAGAGATGTGTACTGACAAAATAACCTGAAGGACGGAAACTATCTGCAACTACTACACAGAAGAAAACACTAAGAATCTTTTAAAGTTCTCTGATGTTAAGACAGAGGAAACACACTGTATCTATGGTTTTGCACTACATAAACATGCACTGCACAAACTATGACTGTTGCTATTTCAAACTTTCATATTTGACTGGCATGTTGAAAAATGAGCCAGATCAGACATTAAAAGATTACCTGTCAGATATGACAGAGACTGCAACACTTTTCTTGTGTAGATTTTCACTGGATTTCCCTGTTCTGGAATTTCTTTATATATTCAGTATTTCTATTTCTCCTTTATTTCATCTTGAAAATACGCAGATTAATGACTAAAAAAATATACAGGAGAGGAAACTAAAATATGTATCATAGTTCTATTCTTGCAGTGGTTATTGGACAAGACAAATACATGTAATTTGAAGTCATAATAACAGGTTATGTATCATTATATCTGAATGTTCACCAAGCTCCCTTAATTTCCTGGGTTTTTAAAATTTTACTATCCAAGACTAAGTGCTCTTTCAGGTGTCCTGTATTGGGATTCTAGACATCCAGTAAAATTGCTATTTCATTCACATCAGCCCAAGATGTATTTTATTAGTATATCCTAACACACTGCCCTGCAAACATGAGTGAGAGCATTAGTCACACCATAATCACTTGCTACTGGAGCAAGTTATACTTGTCCTAATAATTCTTTTCCCAGTCCTGGTTTGGTTTTTTTGGGGTTTTTTTTTTCCAACCACCAGTTAGTATTCTATTATTTCCTGTGCTTTGCATAAATTAATTCCACTTCCACACTTTGCACCGTAGGCATAACTCTCTCTTCAACATCATGTCCCAAATCGTTCTTTCCAAGTCCATGCTTTTCACTGAGCAAGTCCCAGCTTGTCATTTAAAATCATTTTCCCCATTCACAGAAACATAAGGAAACATTCTTGAACTGCAGTTCAAGTAAGTCTGGAAGTTAACAAGTGAACTAACACTAATCTTATCAGTACAATAGATAGTTTTACTCAAAGTTTTAATACTGTCAGGTTAGGTAAACACATGACACAATATACAGGATAAGCTTCAAATGTTTTCAGACAACACAGAATGTGAGATTTTATTTCGAATTACTAGCTCAGATACAATACATACTAGAACTTTCTATGGCTGCAGGAGTATGAATTTTCACTGTTTCCAGCACCTATCAGTAGCTGTATGCCTTCAATACACATGCCAAAAACTTCTCTTTTTTTTTTGTTATATAGTCTTACTTTCTGGACATAAATTATTTGGCTCAATTTTTTTTATTCAATGGTTCTATATGTCAAGTCAACTTTGGATGGAAAAAACAATAAATTAAAAAGTAAGCAGAACAATTCTGCCATTTGCAAGAAAAACAACTATGAAAAAAAAATCTCAACAAAAATCACATGCTATCCTATTTTCAACTCTGACTGACGGTCTATGGTCACTGAACAGCTCTAGCATCCTCCTGCCTGGAATATGAACTTCAAATTTTTCCGGTACTGGTCTTCAGCCAAGAACATAATTTTAACAGTCCCTGAGAAAGACCATTCACCTTTACGGATTGAGCACAGAAGCTTTAAAAAAATATTTCCACAACATACAAATAGAGAAAAACTTGAGCAATTTGGTATTGTACCTTCACTTAGCCTATGGACTGACACAATTTTTGGCATCTAGTCAGAATAGCAAGGATCTTTCTGTAAATGGTCTCCAGAGAAGCAAAATGCAAAAGGGAGTTGTCAAATTCGACTACAGCAGAAACAACAGCTGAGCAGAAAGCAAGCATGTTGGAGAGGCCAACATGGGGGAGCAGCAGAAACAGTGTAGACTAAGACTGGGAAAACATGAGCAGCACACTAAGACTTGTTAAATGAAAAACATGGACCTGAGACCACTATGGGAAATGGGGCACCAGAAAAATCTGTGGCAAGGCAAAATATTCAAATTTAACTCCAGAATATACAAAGTGTAGTAAAAATATACTATAGTTACTGTTTTCTGGATCAATTTTTTTTTTTTGTGACAGAAGTTTCCCATGTGTCTTAAAAATTTCAACACTGAAAATAAAAGTAAATACTTTCCTTACCCTGAAGAATCCAAAAGCATAGTATCAAAAACCAGGCTGTCATTCATTGGACATGGTTCTGAGCAACCTGATCTGACTGAAGACATCCCTGCTTACTGCAGGGTATTTGGACTCCATGACCTTCAGAGGTTCCTTTCAAAACAAATATCCATGTAAGGAGATCTCTCTTTTGCTTCTGCCTTACACAAGTATGAAGAGATCATCACATGGTACTTTGTTGCCCATAGGTAACGAAACCATCCAGATGTATATTTCCCCCACATCATCAGAAGGGTGATGAGAAAAGCATGAATAAAGAGCAAACAAATGTGTACGTTGAGCTAACATAATTGTTTAACATAGAAAGCAGAAGTGGAAGTAGAGAAAAACAAAGTGAAACAAGCCACCCACCACCAGCCATGATCGACAAAAAGCCGCTTCCTAAGCAGAAGCTGGGTAACCTCTCTAAATGCCACTCCCCTCCAGTTTATTGCTGAGCACGGCAGAATATGGCACGGAAAATCCCTTGAGTTTGTTTGGGTCACCTGCCTGGCTGTGTGCCTCCCAGTATCTTGTACCCCCTCAGTCACTGTGGGGGCACAGACACCACGCAGAGTGAGAAAGAGAGAAGGCCTTGATGCTGTGCAAACACTGTTCAGAAAGAGCTAAAATATCAGTGTGTTATCAACACTGTTCTGGTCACAAAGAACATGGCACCGTAACAGCTGCTATGAAGAAAATTAACTCTATCCCAGCCAGACCCAGTACTATGAGAAAAGAAAAATGGATGCTTTCTGCATGGGAAACAAATACCAGATTTTAAAAAGGAACAGAGTGCCTGTTCACTGGGAAAGTCCACACCTGACTGCCAGGTCATCTCCAACTGGACCTATTCACTTGCTGATGCTTTTGACTGATGTAGCAAACATCATTACTGAACAGCAAACTCAATTCTTCATCAGTCCTGTTATATCACAGTACATATCACAGTATTTGCTGTTTGAAGAACTATTTAGTAGGCTCCAAGAAATTACTGCAATACTTCAGTACGGATTTTAGAAAAAATCCCCAGACAAATGTCACAAAGAAACCAGCCTGGAAGGAACTTACCTCACACTGTTCAGCTCAACAGTTTCAGTTCCACCTCCCAGAGCACAAATGTCTCAGCATCGTGATAAATAAGATATGGCAATCACTAATTTAAGGCAGTAAAAGACCCAGAGTACAGTCTTTGGCAACGTCTCAGACTACATTATGCAATTCAGAAAGGAAGGACGCAAGAAAATCCAACTTCTGCTCTCCAACGATAGGAAGTGACAATGAAGTTTGGTGAGAGGCTCAAGTTAAGTCCCAACATTTCAAACACCTATCCCATGAACCATTACATGGGATAGGATTGGGGAAGAAACAATACTGCCATTTCAACTACTCCTTAAGTGTACTTCAGCCAGGAGTGCAGCAAAAGAAATTCCTGTGATTTGCTTAACTCCAGTTCTAAGAAGTGTCAACCATCAGGTGCAGCCCTTTCCTGGACTTCTTACAATGCCATGTAACTTGTGAACAAGAAGAGTTTGTGACTTGACAGTCAGACAAAAGCCTTTTAATGAATAAAATTAAAATAAGAGAAGTAATTTACAGGTATTTTTTAAATCATTCTCCCTCCGCTTTAAAACAGCTGCTATATATCTAGAAAGCCAAGTGTTTTTTCAGCTCTCAGCACCAAATAACCAGACCCTCGTGTAACAGACTCTACTGCTTTCTACCATAAAAATGAAAATACTTCTCCAAGAATTAATTTCAAGTTACTTTGTGATCCATTACCACAAACTCACTATACTACAAGCTCACCACTATGGGATCTCAGGGGTTTACTCGGCCTACTGAGGTTATCTAAGATGCAGGAAAGTGAAATACTCAGGTTTCCATTCACAGTCTGAGGATCGATACAAAAGCATTCCTTTTCACCCACTAACAGAGACACCATCTGAGAAAAGCTGAAAGAGACGGATTTAAGTAGCATGCTCTTTTTCTTTTAATTGTCTATCCTCTGCCCATTTCCAGCTTTGATTTGCTTACCACAGACAAGTTAATGAAGAACTGAAGAGGCACTGAGGAAAGTTTGTATTTATGGACATTTAACATGTTTGAAATTACAAAAGCAAACATATACAACAGTGCTCATGAACAGGGCACGCTAATTAATTCTCAGGAGCGATCTCAATCTGGCATTTGTGAGAAACACTTCCTTCAGACTGAACAACATACTCCAACCTACATGGTAAGACTCAGCCACTCCACATCAGACTTGTTTTGGCTTTGCAGATTTCTACATTTAGGATAATGTGTTACATCAAATGCAAAAGCAGGTGTACATTTCAAAATGCAGGATATTCTGCTAATGTAGGTATACTTTTCTGTGCACAGATTTCAGTAAAGACAAGATGTAAACACCGAAAATATTTCTGTGCATTCACCTACACAACCATAGTCTATTACAAACACTTTAGAACACAACTCCCAAGGGAAATGATAATCTGTAACCGGAAAACATTTTCCCATCTGGTGGTTTCACAGACCCAGAGAGAATTCCTACATATTAAAAAAAAACAAAAAGGGCCATTTATAATCCAGCATGAGCTGGCATATAAAGACCACCACATTTCATTTCATTTCATACAGTGGTTGGATTCACATCCCTTTAAACATGTATCCTGTTGAAGACAACTGCTGGATTTGATTTCTATAAGTGCATCTTATTCCACAGATATCCTTTACTTTTAAATGAATCTGAAAATAGCAAACTGTTATGTCAGTGCTAAAAATGCAGAGCTCAAAAAAGTGATCACCTACAGGTTTTACACATGATTAAAAAGTCAAAACACCTCAAGGACACAACTTCCACAAGATTATATATAACCATATATAAGAATTCGGTTAATATGGAAGTAAATACAAGCAATTACCTATGCTCAAACAGAACATTTCACACTGATCTTCTCCACAGATGAAGATATTAAATAAATGAACCATACCAATGGATAAAACAAAGCATTCAGAAGGAAAATTTTATCTTCTCCAAAACAAAAATGGGTTCAATAAACAAGTCTGATTATGGGAAACAGAAACAGATGTATTACCAGTAACATCTAGCATTAAGCAACCTCCACACTGGAAACATAAACTAAAGAACTAAAATTAATAAGATAAAATTGTCAAAAGAAAGGACAGATGATGAAGTAATTCTTACCCACTCTATACTCCACAGCCTACAGTTCCACACAATCTTCATTGTTCACCAAGTTCTGAGCAACATTTCTCAGGCAACTCCCCCTCCATGTCCCTAAAGTCTTCTGGGCTTTTGCCCTCCACTGATTTTTGTAGGTTGTTGTAAATTAATGCCAGATAGACCCAGCATACCCTGTGTTCCTAACTATCTGCATACATCGTAGAGGAGTCTTTAAATCCTTAAACTACTCACACTCATAAATCCTTAAACTGCTCAACACTCTTGTCGTCTTGCTCTTCTGTAACATCATCACACAGCTGAGGTACAGAAACTGCTGAAGAAATGACACCTACATCTACCCCTGCTGCTCCCTCCAGACACAACAATGTCCATAACTGTGATGCTCCCGAGGTTGATGAAGTCAACAAACCGACTGACAGCTTCCAGCTCACCCACCCCAGGCTGGTTCATCCTTCAGGATGGACACACGCACTAGCACAGTCACATGCAGTCAACAACTCACTCTCACTCTTGCCTGACAGCAGCACTTGGGCCCTGACTGGCATTAGGCTGTCTACTGTAACAAATATTGCTATGGAGACTTTGTTGTGAAGGTTAGAGTTGAATGAAAAGCTAACCCATTTTTTAAAATAAATATGGTTTTCATATTCACATACAAAAAAACCCATCTCAGCCAATTGCTTTGAAACACTATTGACACAAGATACCCTCTTTCTCATCCCTCCTACAAAAGGAGATAAAATTAATTAAAACCGCACCAATCAAGAACGTCCAATGGATATGAACAATGGATTTCTACTACTCCTGAAGTCCCTTTCTCCTCTGTAAAGGGTGAATGATGGGTGGTCCAACTGCACTGTGACTCTTTGGAAGTAGGGGGCACGGCAGCCCCCTGTTTGAAATCACAAAACCAGCAGTTTTTTATCAATACACAAAACATTCCCCCTCTTCAACGACAACAACAACAACAAGAAAAAGACCCACCTGCTCCAGGGTGAATGCCACCAACCATGCACTAGCACATCTTTGTACTGCATGACTCTGTACTGCCCCCAACTATACCTAAAGAATTTAAGTCCTCCAACACAGGGAGCATATTATGTGTTTGAAACAAGTCTTCCACTCTACAGCACTGTACACACTTTCGGCACTATATCAAATAATACTGACAAACATACAATAGAAAAAGCTCTGCTTCACTTAGTCACGCCCTCTCACTGCAAGTCACTGGTTCAATTAGAAACTCCCTCTCCCTTTTCTGACCTGCTTTCATCCTCCCACACTGCTTTCATTATCATCCTCTCTTTTCCAATCCCCATAAAATCACAGAACCACAGCTGCAATTTAAATAAAGCTTGCACTGTGTCAGTAAGCAGGCTCACTTTTAAACAACTTACAGAAAGTAAACAAATCTACTTCTTTATATCAGTCTACCTAGATTTGGAAAAAACTCCATGCAGCAATCACTCTACTTGTATATGACTCTAAAAGCCAAAGGTCTTATCCAAACAGGACATAATTTTAATCAAGACAGCATTCACACAAATCTGCCACACTAAGAGAGGCACGGAAGTCAGTAATGATAGTTTGTTTAATGAGGAAGTGCCTAAACATACACCCGGAGATGTGTTTTCCCTGCTTTTGCTTTTAGCTGTAGCAAGGAGCAATAATCCAAAGATCTCAGGTATACTAAAAAACTCAGACACTATCTACTTAAAGGACAAAGCCATTAAAATGTTGGAGTGGTACAGAATGTAAGAAACATAGTAAAACATTACTCAATTTATTATGATTCCTTTATATTCATATGCTATTATTTATTTTTTATTAGCTGCCAATTTAACATGGGCTCAAATGTTTAGAGGAAACTGCAGATTTGGACACATGTACCTTAGCAACTGAATGACTCATTAGCTTGAAAAACTCAGCATGCCAACAGAATCCCAGTCCTTAAAACGCAGTGTAATCTGTCTCAGCTATTGTAGCTGCATAGGGAATGCACTCATTAGTGCCATCGTCATCCATTCAAACCAAAAGGAAAACACCTGCACATCGTTCACAACATTGACTATTAAAATAATGGTGATAAATTCAGTCTGGAGCATGATTTTACACACAAACATCCCACAGTTGCAGCTTTCACTGACAATGACTTTGCTCAGCCTATGATTATTAGAACTCTTCTTGCCCATCTGACACAGCAAACTTTCCTCAGGATTTCAACTTCCACATCACATTTGAATACATGCCTCACAAGCAAACTTAACTTTTATTTCCTAAGAAAGTGATTATATATCCCCTACTAAATCATAATTTCAGAATCAGCAAGTCCTTAAAAAACAAGCAGTTACCTTTAAAAAAATTAAATTTCTGAATACAGCAAGAACAGAGCTACTGAGTATCCAACCAGTGCTTTTAAGAGTTGCTATCAGCTCATAACTGCAAATAAGATTTTGTCTGAAGAAATATTTTTAGAAGCATGAGGGAATAACTACTAGGTGGACTGATTATTATCTCTGTTGCCCGATTACTTGAAAAAAGTCACAAAGTAGATGTGAAAAGAGACTTTTTCAACCATTTGCCTGCCAATATAGGAACCCAGCTCTATAGCAGAGTAGCCAAAGGATTTCTTCAACCTTCATTTCAGTGAGTGAATGTCTGCAGTGTTCAAATAACAGTTTCTTCTCTTTAAATATAATTTCCACCCTTAACTGAAAGATAAGCATTGGTATTCTATACAGAAGATAACTTTTTTAAAAGTGAATAAAAAGAAGGACAAAAAGTTAAGGTTCATGCTTTTCTTTGAACCACCACCATTCACTGTAATACCAAAAATATATAATAGAAGGGGAAATTGTGAATGATTTTATAAGGAAGTGGTAAAGAAACACACTGAATTTGGAAAGGCGGGAGGTTCTCAAAAAGCCAGGCTAACCTCACTAAGCGTAAAGGCAAACATGTGTTTCTTGGGAACACCTCTTTAAGAGATAACAGGATTTTGATGGGGACACTCATTGGTCAGCTTCAAAATCTTTAACCACCACCCTAATAAAGTAATAGGATAAGCACTCTTCCATCTCCTTTTCCTTACCCTATACCCTCATAAACACAGGAGCTTTATTGCTACAGCAACTGCTTCCTATGAGCAGAAAAACAAGGAGAATGCCCTAATCTGTCTCTAAGGGGCTTACTGTCCCTGCTCCAAGCTCCTCAACTCGCTTGCCCTGCGCCACCTGCAGCGCCGAGACCTTCAAAAGGAGCTAACTCAGTCCATCAGTCTGGCACACCGCTAGGAAGCAGGAGACAGAGAAACCAGCCAGAAAGCTGTTTGGTCACCTCAGCAAACTCAACTTCAACAGAAGCCAAAAAAGATTACAGGAGCAGCTAAGCAGGCCGGTAGTTGTCATGGGAAAGAACTACTATTCAAGAAAACACACAGAGGAAAAATACAGCACAGAAAATGACTTGCAAAACATTAGTCTTAGGCAAAATTAAAAGATCCTACCAAGAGACTAACATCCTTAGTCAAAGTTTAGCTTAGGATACCTGTAAGACTCTCACCCCAGGTGCAGTCAGAACTAAATGCAAAGTGACAGCCACGTAAACGGGTATCTCTAAGGTTTAAGCAGACCAACTCTGTGACAGTTTAAGGAACCACTGTCTCCTGTGCCTTTCCCACCTCTCTGCTAGGTCAGGGCAAGCAAATGTGCCTGTATCCCAGCTGCCCCAGTGCACAGCTGGACTGTGGCTTCAGAGGCAGCTGAGCTGATCCGTCACTGCCAAACAAGTCTTGCCTGCCAGCTTCCCCCAGCTGCACTGACCTACCCTCAAACACCAAATCCCAGCACTTTCCACAGATAAATTCAAATCAGTAACACAGAAAAAAACCCCTATCTTTTGGGAGAGGCCAGAGGGAAAAGGGGACTTCAATCACAAACCCGGTGAATGCCAGCACCACCTCACAGCAATCAGCAGGCACACTCAGGAGATCGTGGCCACTTACTTCAGAAGCAGGGCGCTGTAAGAAACCCGGTGCACCCCTACCTTCAATTTAGATACATTTAATATTTTTGTAAATAATATCAATAATGTTAACAACAACAATAATAGCCAAAAGCCAACAAAAACCAGTTCATTTACTCCCTTAACTGGTCTTGTTTTAGGAACTGTAAGCTCTGACAGCAGTGCCTAGCCCTCCAAAGCAAGTTTCAAGAGCCATTTTTAAAAAGCTTTACTGCATTTTCACACTTCTCAAAAACACCTCTAAGAAATGGTGACAATTCCAAATCACCTCCCTCCTCCAGCAACTCAGTCGCTTTCAGTGTACTCTTTTAATACAATATAATTATTTTTTTCCTTTTTTTAAAACACAGTATTATTACAGTATGTACCTGCTCCTTTCATTCCCTTTGTTCCTCCAACTTCTATACCATGAGCCTTCAAAATGCAGTATGGAAGCAGCTACTTGTACTCAACAAAAGCAAACTGCTGGAGTTCTATAAGCTTATTTCTCTGAACTATGTCTCACCCACTGATCCTGAATTGTTGTAAAACAATTCAAAAATTGTATCAGCATGCAAGCAGAGAATGGGTTATCAGCACCTAAGCAGGCTGCAAACAGTGATTTCCAAATTGGTAAATACAATTTATCTCCTCAGTAGATTAAAATGATGACACAAAACCTGTGCCTACCTATACCTTTTAACAAAGCTGTATTTGGCACCAACCTCTGTTACAAAATTATAGGGTTTCCTAGATATCAGATGTTTTCTTGCATCACCCAGGAATTATGTGGTTACGCTAACAGTAACTGGGCACAGTTGCAAAATGAGCTGTCAGTATCCTAGAACTAATCAATCTCAAGTGTATTGTTTCATAATTAAGCTTACAAATACATCATCCCATGAATATAAAAACAGCAGCAATAAACACATCCCAGAAAAGAATGAGAATTAGAAGGCTCTTTTTCAACTTTCGAGGACTACTAAATCAGTTGGAGGCCATTCTCCACTGTTAGGCTTTTTCCCTGTGATTGTGCTCAAGGTCTCTAACTGGGAAGCATTTAACATAAGCAAATTATTCTTTAACTTTTAAGTCACATAACTTGCACAGACAACAAAATTAGGTAATACTCCATCTACGGTTTACAAACCTGTGTTTTCAAAAAAACAGTTGTTTTAAAAGATTTGAAAGCTTTGAACTTTTTGTCACTGTTGTTGAATTAATTTTCAGTCGAACTCTAAGATATTAAATTATATTGTGGCTACAGCCCCTGCAACAACTAATAGAGCACTGCAACATAGGAAAGACAGAAATTTATATTCCCATTAAAAAATACTTGAAGGAGGAAGATGAAAACAGGATAAGTATAACAAAAACGGTATTTCTGTTTAAATTTTATAAGCTAGAAGTTCCTTCTAATTATTGCTAGTTGTAATTGTAAAACAAAAATACTTAGAAACAAATTGCTAGAGAAATATAATCTCCACAATGCCTACCATCAAATATGATAACACTTTTAACAACTGTTATGGTAACTGGGTCAATGATCCCTGTACAAGATAATTAAACAGACACTCCAATAATAAACTTTTACTCCTCCTTATCACAGTACATTTACAATAACCATATGAAAAGATTAGATTACACGGCTGAAATGTCAGCACGCTAACACCTAATCATCCTTTTTTCTGGTATTATGCTATTAAAGTTCTCTTAGATAGTCACACATGCTCCTGTTGTGCCCTAACAGCTTTTATGAAGCGTTTTTCATAAGAAGAAAAATCTGAAGAGCACAAATGCAAAGCAGTTATTATTGTCCATTTTTAAAAATGGATATTGTGTGAATCATACTTAATTCAACGAGGCTTGCTTTTCAGGTTTGTCAAGTTTAAACTCCACACAGATGCAAATTACTGGTAAAACTTCTCCCTGCATCATAATGAGGTACACTATAAACCATGAAGCCAGTTTGAAAACAAGAATGGCATTTTGACACTAACTTTACTTAATCTAGGTACTCTAGGTATTTAAGGTACCAGTATTTTTTTTTTTTAAATGTACCCAAGAGCACTTAACTTCTCCATGATCTTGAACCTGTGAGTGCTACAATATGAGTTTCCCAGAATTATGCCTGCGCTGGCACAATTTTTTTGCAGGATTTGACAGCATGAAAAGCGTGCCTAAGCAGGGCTGCGAAGGCTCCCAACTGCTGAGCTCTGAACTCAACCTCTTTTCAAAACACTGGCTCATCCTTCCAAGCACATTCAGGCCAGAAGGGGATGTAAATGGTCAAAAGTGTCTTCAAGCACTAAACAAACAAATTTGTCATTTCAGTTAGCAGCTACCAACCCTGTCAAGCATACCTTGAGCAGCTAAAAATGATTACCAACATAGGACTACCAGGTATGTAGTATGTAGAACCTGCCAGTCTATAGAGAGATCTCCCTCCTGAAATTTCTGCCCACTGCTGCCTCAAACAGGGCAGACTCTCCAAAACAGAAGGAAAAAACTGACAAATGCAGTCATTAAAGTCCTACAGTCAGACAGATAACCTGAACTATGGAATTAAAATATGCAGATGGTCACACAACCAAGATGAAAGAAGAAAAACAAGTTTCACCCACAAGAAAATCAAGGGATAACCTATATTAGAATATAGGTTCTATATTCACCATTCTAATTCACCATTTTAGAGAAATGGTATCTTTTCTTCAAGGCATTAATGCATTCTGGAAAACAGGGCCCACTCGGTCCACAGAGCAGGCTTGGTACTGTATCAGTACAATTAACATATTGATTAGCCATCCTTGCAATAACTTAGGAGCCACATAAATCAGTTTTAAGTAATCTTAAAAAGAAGAAAAGAAAATTAAGTTGCTATGAGTTTTAAGAAAACTGGAAGCTGGAAAGACATTTCAAACATCACTGCAAAAGACAAAGCAGAATTTGGAAATTACTGTTTCACAGCTGATCACTTTGGATATGCCATTTGGCTACCCTGTAAGCTTTTGCCTTAGATCTACTGGCACCACACTTTGCCCATTAGGGACAAAGGAGTTCATGGTATTGTCCCATAAACTTCCCTCACCACAGGAAATTCATGTGCCTGGTACACCAAGGCACAAGTGCACCGGATACAGAAGTTCTTTAGTCCTACCATTTAAAGAACAACTTAAGAAGCTAAAAACCCAGAAACCTCTTACATGACAAGAAAACATACACAAAATCCAGCCGAAAAAAAAATGAAGGAAATTCAGAATACAATTAAATTATCTTCTATGGTTGTGGGAAAGATTAAATACTGTGAAGTTATATGGCATTCATATTGAATATGGTATGTAATGACATCCTGCTCACCCTTTCTACAAGAAATAGAGAAACCATTTGCTCTATAGTCAGATTGTAAACAGAGCGTCTCCAGAATTTCCAGTGATGGTAACACATAACAAAATGCAACTTAACTGTTGAGTTGCACACAATTTTAGGGCCCCTGCCTTAAGTGGATTTTTAAACAAAAATCAAAAGCCCGTGACTTGCATACTGATTTTATTTATAACTATAAACCTCTTGGAACAGGTATCCAAGTTATGTTGTATTTACTAGCCAGAATAAAGCCTAATAAAATATTCTGGCAAGTTAAATATAAACACCAGAAAAGTGCAGAACTGTGTAAATTTTTTATTTCCCCAGTGGTTCACACTTTGTTGTAATAATTTGTGTGCCAAGTTAGCTACTCATTTGCTATGATAGTGTCTAGCTTTTTAGATAGATGGCAGTACTCTGGGGCAGGGGAAGGACTATTTGTATGACAAGAAAGGTAGTGGGAGGAGTGAAATGTGAGCAACAGGTTTGGAAACCTGAGGTATTTTTCACTGCTGTGTTTTATTTTTCCATACACACAGGAAGCTCCCTTGGGGGGGGAGAAAGAACAACTTCCCTACAACTAAATAAAAGAACACTCAATGTTTCCGTACCCCAATAAACAAAAGCATAAAGAATCAGATAAAAACACTGAGATAGTAGAATCTACTTTTCCCATCTCCAAAATTTCTTCAATGTCTTTGCAGCAGTAGAAAATTCAAGAGACAACTGCCTCTACACACATATACATACATCATTATCTACCTTCAGAAAGTTCACATCGCTCTCCAGCCCCAGACCAGCAAGCATCCACTCCTCTCCATTCCCTTTTGCTATTACAAAGCAAGGCAAAGATGAGCAAGAAGGACAGAGTTAAGACAATCCACCAAGGCGGGCATGGCCTTCTGCTCCCACTGCTAGTGGATGCACGGGTTATTCTCATTCAGGCCAAGGCTCCAGCAATCCATTTCTCCACCTCCAGCAGCAGGATTAAGGGACAGCTGAAGAAGTGTAAGAACCATACAAGCCTAAATGGCACCTCCCCTGAACATTCTCCTGCCTGTGGACTATTTTCAGTTCAGTGCAAGCAAACACCAAGGCAACTTCACATCATCTTTAAGATCAGCCTCAAAGAGTTGTCCCACCCCAGAATGAAATTTAGTTTTAACAGATCAGTAAATCCAGTTCATACTGCAGTGACACTGGACAAGCCTGCAAATGACACAGCTCAGCAGACGCTCCCAAGTGCTGTGACAGAATGCCACTGCTGTCTGAAGGTACACACAGAAATCAGCTGTCAGAGCGGCATGATAATACAAATGCTTACTAATAAAATTAACCACAAACTTTAAGGGAAAGCATAATAAATCTCTACTGGTAATTTTTTGTGGGGAGGGGAGGGTGACAAAGGAATAGTGCTGTGGAGTTCTCTGGATCAAGTTCGTTTTTTGGGTTTTTTTTTAGAAAGGAAAAGATTTTCCAGTTTTCCCTAAGAGACTGGCAACTACAAAGCACAATGTCCTTTAGAAAATAAATCTCCATTAACTACAGAAACAATGCCACGACGGGCACCCAACAGCTTTTCAACTACCATCCTTTTACTAGTTAGAGTATGGCCATGCCAGCACACGCTGGGACAAACCTGAAGTATACTCAACACTTAGCACACCATTCCTCCCAAAACACACGGAGTATAGAGAGCTCCAGTTATCCTGGGTGGTTTTAAAATGAAAACCAGAGTCCACCCTTTAAGGAATACTAGAGCCCTGGTAAAAGGTCTCCCTGGACCTGCATGCCACTCAACAGCCTGCAAGCAGCGTGAGTGACAGGTGAATAGAGGCTACTTGCAGGAGTGACACTGTGCCAAGACCTGGGGCACTTTGAACTTCGAGTCCTCAAGATGTTTCTAAGAGCTACAATTAACTACAGCACTCACGGAACAGACAGAATAAGCAATCAGAAGGACAGAGACAGCAAGTGGACAATGCAATAAACAGCCTCAGGCAGAGAAAATGTAGTGGATTCCATTACACATTATTTGGCAAAGGAGAAGCTGATAAATGACTCAACTCTTAACGAAACTGCATGAAGCTAGTTTTGGCTTCCAAGGTAGAAATTAGGAAAGCAGCTGAAAAAAAGGGAAGATGCCACAGACTGAAAGAACAGTGGTGATCTGGGACAATGCTTAAGTGTTTGCTTAACACTTAAGTGTTTCTCCAACTATGGACCAGAGCTGCAAGACTAACAGTTTGAAAATTCCTTTTACCAAAGAAAAAAAAAACTTTAACCAAAGGAGCAAATTATTCAATTCTGATATCCAAAGGATATGCCTGTTTGACTTTCTCAATTTTGTTCCAAAATGAAGTGGAAAAAATGCTTTAGACAAAGGCCTACATGAGCTGTTTAATCAGCAAAAGTAAACTGAGGCTCACTGTTGGAAGAAAAAGTGCACCATTGTTACACTTCTTCCAGAATATCTGTAGAGAAGCTTTCAAATACTTTTTTTTTTTTTTTAAACAGGAACAGACAAGATCAGGACATGTATCGCTAATAAAGATGCCTTCTATAATGAGAACAAAAAGCGTAAGAGAGAACTATCTCAATCAAACTGGTAATTTTTAACCTATTAAGGCACCCCAGTATGATATCATTTCTCTAGGATTCTGAAAAGGTATTAAGAAAACCAAATCAAATGCTTGCATTCAACCACTGAACCAGGCAAAAAGTTACAATTTTATGCAGAATGTCCTACATGCTCTTTTAACCCATCTTCTGTTAGAAGAAACTATCTGTATAGTAAATATAAATCCAAGCTGTATATGAAAGCTGTGTAACAAATACTTTTAAGTGTATCTATATACACAAACACACACCCACCACTTTTTGGGCAATGCTTATTTACAGAATTTAACCTGGTCTCAGCTTTACTTTGTTTGCTTTCATCACTTCAAAAGCAATCCTTTCACCCTGTTCTGTTTAGAAATACACCATGTTGGTAAGAACAAAGTGTCCTGCTTCTTCACAGCTTTCAATATACACCCTACAAAGCCACTAGCAAGAGACTGCAGCCTGCATTCATTCAAAGTTCTATTTTATCCATTCTCTTTGGAGCAGCAAAGGGATAAAAAAATAGTAGTAGCTTCCCATACATGAAGAGGATTGAAAGATTTCAAAAGAAGGGTGGTAAAAGCAAAAAACAAAACTCCTTCAAAATAAAGTGATCCTTCACTATGTCTTCTTGCCCCTCCCAAAATATATTTCCTGCCTTCACAACAGTAACACTGGATCTTTCTCTGGCTTTACCACTATAACTACACTTCTCTCTCTGTACCAATGTTTTGTCTTTCACTACATGAGATATCTCAGGTTCTTGAATTCTTTAGATTTCATTTTCTCTCCAATCCTCATCAGTTCTTAACACGGGAGACAGCTCACATACAAGTGACAAGTGCTTATTACCCCTCTCATGATCCAAGACACTGACAAGGCAAAGTTTCAAGTTCACAAAAGTAATGAATAGGGTTTGGACTTGATTTTAAAGCATGCAGTTGTTAGATTATCCCACTAGCTGAGTAGCAAGAGTGACTTTCCTGCTCTGTAGATAATGGTTGTGGTGATGCCCTAAGTACACCACAAGCCTTAGGGCTAGTAACAGCAAAGTTTAGGGGGAAAAAGGAACAACACTTTTGGGAAGTAGTCTTGAAGTACTGCTCAGGACAAACATAAGTGAACATGGATTGCCCAGGAACAAAGACAATGGGGCTTACAAAGAAAAAAAAAAACAACACAGGGACACTATTCTGGTGTACTATTGTATTAAAAAAAATAAAGAGAGAAAATTTTTAAAAAAGACAAACAAAAAAGGAGATCAGAAGTAAAACTAATTGAGGGCTGCTCACAAAATTCAGGAGAGAACACAATTGAAAATGAATAAACAAAATACAATACCCTATGTTATTTCAGTATGCTTTATACGTAACAAGAAGAAGCAGAATTAACCAGATATAAACTGGAATCAGAGGAAAGGAATGTCAAGCAGTGGCTATACATGTTTTTCAACTAATATCAAAACTAAAAAAGAGAAAATATTAGCTAGGAACGTGATCTGTACAACTGCAGAATAGTATTTTTCATCTTAAAAAAAATGTAATATCATTACTAAAATACTCTTCTACAATCAGGGCCATTAGGTAGGAGAATACTGAACGCAACAAAGAAAACATCAGAAATGCCACCAGTAAAATCAGCTGAGTACCTCCAACAACCATACCCACAATCTGAATCCTAGGGATAGAGGAAACCTTTCAGTAAGTGAAGAAGTGGAGAAGTCTCTTATCTCTACAGATAATAATCACTGCCTAATACCTTCTAGCAAACTCGGGTCTCTTGCTTTTGGTTTGTTTTTTGGGGGGTTTTTTGAGAACCAGTCAAACTGAAAAAGATAAACTTTTAAATTTAACCTGACATAACACCACTTTAATGACTATGCAAACTGACAAGTCTAACCTGTCTACTGCTAACTCTAAGTGCCATCCAGCAATATGGTGAGACATGAAGGCATTAAGGTCAATTCAGTTTTTCTGATTATCAACTAAGTATTTAAAAATCATTTAAAAAAAGATATTTTCCAGAAAAACCATGGAACCCAGAAACATTGGAAAAACAAGGGATATGCTCAGAGCTTTTCTTCATCTATATTTTATTTCCATATGGAAATTCAGGCTATGTTCAAGGAACACTCACATAAGGACTGGCTCAAACTCTGTCTTGAGAGATACCTTCAGCATATCTCCTTTAGTTTACTGCAGTCTCAAAAGCTACGTGCAGATGCAGCCAGTCCAAAAGAGTACAACTACTACCCTTAGAGCACAAGGGATCAAGAAACAAGAGCTGCCCTACACTTTCGAGTAGTTTTTCACAATCACAAATGACTGGGAAGACCTGGTTTGCTTTTCCTTTGCTACCATCCGAAGTATAATTTATCACATCAACAAGTTGATTGGGAATAAAACTGAGTAAAACCTTTTTTAAAATATTGTTTCATAACGACTCCTTTGTTTTGCCTGCTAACTGTTGTGAAATACAGGTATTTTGCCCATTGCTAAAAAAAACGCAGGGAGTTCTGATGTTTGTTTTTGCATATTTCTCACATTTGTTTTAACACAGTTCTTGGTATTTTGAGAGTACTGCTATCTACACATAGGCACTGGTAACACTAATCTTATTTACTGTATTATCAAAACTGAACATAAGCCTGGCCAACGTCTGCATTATTAATTAAAATATATTATCAGAATACGTTTTTATGCCTTTCCTGCTTCAGGTGACTCTTAGAGCAAAAAATCTGCTTTAGCTCTAGAGAAGTGTCCGGTGTTTTCTCCCTACTTAACACACTCTTCTATCACTCTTACAGACAAATGAAGAGACACATTACCTCCATAATCAACAGCAAAACAATTAACAGAGGAAAGCACTCTTGTAAGTTTAGCACTTGTACAAAGATCCCTGGAACTTTTATACTGTGATCGGAATTCCATCTCAGTATCATCTGAGCTTACTAAAACGTCTGTCACAATTCATCAAGCTTCTCCTTCAAAGGGGAAGCCTAATCCCAAATACTTATTTTAACAACTGCTCTCTGTGACTTATTAGTGAGAAATTTGTAATGCACACGTAAACAAAACAAACCAAACCAAAAGCAACATCAACAATGCAACAGTAAATTTAAAAAAAACCCAAAGCCCTAGAATGCAAAAGGAAAATTAAAAAACAAACAAAACCCACACACAAACAAAAAACACAAACAGAATTCCAACCACCCAACCAAAAACCAAACCAAACCAAAAAAAACCCCAGTAAACTACACCAAACCAACAACACCCCAAGACTCAATACTGACAAAGAACTACTGAACAGCAGAAGAAAAGAATTTGGCCAGAAAAATGCTTGGAGAAAAAGACATGTCCAAAATATAATTGATATATCCCCATAACTTCTGGAAGATATTACATTACTGAGGATTTTACTAGTCGTCACTTTATATCTACTATAAAACTAAGCACGAGAAGAAGCACAGACATGCAGAATAACAGCAGTCTGTCACCAAAGCCTTTTCTTTGCTGAATTCTGACACTCACCACTGAAACCAGAGCTGGGTGGCAGATTTGGAAAGTAGTGGAATATTTTCGATCTTGAAAATAAGTACCTATACAGAATAATTTCTCCCGCAGTATAAAGACTATAAAGACAGCAACAGCACCCCTTCATTTTATTACACGGCACATCTACCCACTGGCCGTGCTCTAACCATCACACCTGTCTCAATCATGTAAGAGCAGCATCCCTCCGATATCAGCTCACTATAGCCGACACACAGACACGATGAATACGGTCACTCAATCTTCTTTACCGCACCTTCCTGTCATGCAGATGAAAATCCTAAGGAAGTCTGATTTCTCCTGACCAGCTTTCATGGCCACAGTTGTGAGAGACAACATGATGTCACCTGTCAAAAGCCAGCAAGCAGCCCACAACTACACCAAGTACAAGAAGAGAGGCAGGAGACAGTAATTCTATTTCCACCTCCCCACAGACTCTGTTTGACCTTGGCAAGTCACTGGGGTTTGGTGCTTGTTTTCTCATGCTCGGGACATGAAGAGCTTTTATGCAGACGGCTGGAACAACAGTAACTGAGTAAGGCTAATTATTATTTATTCTGCCTGGCCTTAGAACTCTTCCACAATAGCATAAACTCACAGGGTGCACAAGCACCTCCAAAACTCTAGACCTTAATTTTGAAGCACCCTTGACGTAAGATCACCAGTGAAAGCAGTAACACCCCTTACCAAGACAACCTTCCCCGTAACCAATAACTGATAAAAGCTTAGTTTCACAAATTCTTCTGCTAAGCAAACAAGTTTAACCTTACTTTCCACACTGGCAGCTCTTAATCCACAATTTGCAACTTGCAAACACTGCCTGCAAGATCCTTCGCCACTGCTCCCAGACAAAATTAAATTACAGAGTAAAAATAAGAGCTGCCAAGAAAAGGAAAACAGGGTATTTTCTGAAGAGTATCTTTTATTCCATGCAGTTTCTACGGTTTGGCAAAAATTAGAGACCAGTATTTTGCACAATTCAGTTCCCTCTTTCAGGCTTGGAAAATTCTGAACTTCACGGCAGCCTGATCATGTTTCATTTCGATACCAACTTTTCCTGGTAATCTCCCAAAACACCACACACTAAAAATATGCCACAAGTATGGCTTTGAAAAAAACAAAGTGCAGATGAAATGTCCTAGAGACCAAGCAATGTTACTGAGAACAAAAGCAGAAAGACTTTTTTTCTGGCACATTCAGAAAAATGTCTATATTTGTTTGTACTCCTAAAGGAAAAAATTGAGGTATTCATTACTCTACTCAAATAACTATAAGAAACTAGATTAATAGCCAAAAGACTAACTAGGATCCATTGTAGTATATCCCCTTTAGTCTAACCTACAAGAAGTAGAAAAATTAAATGAAGAACCAGGTATGATCTCACACAGAGCAGTTAAAAATGATTAGTTGCCAATACAGCTTGTTGTCTATTCGAGGTGTTCTGGATTTTCAGTGCACTGATGAAATTCAAGTTAGTCATGCACGACAACAAAATGGTGATAAACTCTTGCTCCCAAATAACAAATGAAGAAAAGTTGTACCATAACCACGACTACTGTAAGGTCATCATGTTTTCCAAATGCAGCATGTAAACAGTTTCATAATCATAAAATCACAGACTCATTCTGAGTTAAAAGGGATCCACCAGGATCATCAAGCCCAATTCCTGGCTCTGTGCAGGACAGCCCCAGGTTCACACCGTGTGCCTTGAAAGCATTGTCCAGATGCTTCTTGAACTCTGCCAGGTTTGGTGCTGTGACCTCTTCCTTGGGGAACCTTTTCCTAATATCCAACCTAAACCTCTCCTGACACAAATTCAGGCCACTCCCTTGCACCCTGTCACAGGGCACCAGAGAAGAGGCGAGTGCCTGCCCCTCTGCTTCCCCTGTGAGAAAGCTCTCCGCTCTGATGAGATCTCCTCCAGACTAAGGCAACTCAGTCATTCCTCACATGACTTCCCCTCTAGACCCTTCACCATCCTCATGGTGCTCCCCTGGAGCTTTACAGCGTTCCTACTTTGCGGTGCCCAGAACTGCACGGTGTTCGAGGTGAGGCTGTCCCAGCTCAGAGCAGAGCAGGACATTCCCCTCCCTTGCCCAGCTGGCCATGCTGTCCCTGATGCCCCCAGGACACGCTCGGCCCTCCTGGCTGCCAGGGCACTGCTGGCTCAGGCTCAGCTTTCCACTGACCGGGACCCCCAGGTCCCTTTCTGCCCATGCACATCCACAGCTGCCCCACCCCTGGCACTCACCCTTGTTACGTTTCACACCTGGTGACTGCCCAGCCCTCCAACTAGCCCAGATTACTCTGCAGGGCCTCTCTTACTCTAAGTAACTATGGAAATACATACTTCAACACAAAAGTTTCAAGACTCATCTACATAGAAAGACACGTTAAAAAAAGAGCCTCTCAAGTATCTCTCAAGTATCCTGAAGTCACACGCTGCTTCAGAGAGAACAAATCATGTCCCAGCAGCATGTCATTCATTAAACAATCTTATTAATCAAACAGTAAAACATGATAACAATTTTATCTTACAGAATAACTTTACAGATCAGTCAAGCTTTTAAAAAATAAAACCACTAAAAAACTAGTGTTTATCTTCATCTCATTTATTTCATATTTTACATAAAACTTAAATATATATAATTTAAAACATTATAGAATAATATAATAATACATTATAATACCATTAATATATTTAGTAATTTTAATACATATATTACATTGCATGCAGTAACAGTCTCTGCCTATAGTAAGGATCCAAACCTTCGAGCTTAATCAAGAGAGTTCTCACGCTGTATACATATACTGTATACACACTGTTACATACTGAAACCCTTACATGCTTTTCTTTCTTGTAAAAAATTTACCACCACAAATACGTAGCTTATGCATTTACAAGCATAAGAGCCAGAAGATACATGGCCATATGTCACCATCTGGATAACTAAAATGCAGTTGAAGAGCACGGAGTATTTTTTCAGAAAAAGAAATTATTTTAAACAGTGTAAGTAGGCTCTGAAAAATGGCTGTGATGTGACACAGCAAAGGTGGCAGAAGAGTTTCTTTGTGTTGTAAAGGTTAACTTGTTTTGTAAAAGGTAGCAACCACAAAATACATACAAATTATGAGTAAAGAACACCAACCACATAAGCAGAAACCCAGGAAATGAGAAACTCTAAGTTTAGCCCTTACTTTTCCAAGAATCAGTAAGAATATAGGGATATGGAAACTGCTTCTATTAATAATTTCCTCTTCAAAGAAGTGTATTGGCTGTTTTCTGTTCTCAATTTTTACATTACAAAAAATAACCGTAATTCTATATAATTTCCTTACCTCATATCATCTTAGTTGTTAATTAATGCAATTGTGTTCAAGGTAAGGATGAAGTGCGTATCATAATGCTATAAGCATTTCCACATAAAAATAATGGAAGTTCACTGAGATCAAGAATATAATTTATAATTATAAAACTGCCTTGAAGTACTATAGACTTAAAAAGCGTATCCACTTTTGTCAAGAGAATTGAGATTTCTTCTGACAGTGCAGTTAGTGACATTTGCCTTCTCTTTTTCACCTAAACACCAAAGAAGAAAATAAGTAATTCTATAAAAGCCAGCATACACAATTGCTCATTTTTAGTAACAACATTTTTATTTGAAATAACAAATAAAAAGACCCCCAAAACATTTAAAATACACCTTCTCTGTGAAATGCTCTTTCAGCACAGTATTGTGCAGTAGTTCAGCACATTAGTGCCACATAGTCCAGTTTAACATCCAAAGAATTTAGGGTTTCAAGTATTAGGAACACAGGAAATTGATGTCCTGAAACTGCAGAATTCTGCCGACATGATTTGCTCTCCAAATGCCAGACTAATACTGTGCATAAACTACATTCTGAACCCCAAGAGAGATTCTAAGGAATTTCATAGGACAGAATACTTGTTTGTATTAAGTATGTATTTTATAAATTCAAAGAACAAGCTATCTTTTCAAGTTTACCTAAAACAAAAACATAGCAAAGAACAGGTATGCACTGCACCTTAACTGTAATCTTCAACAATGAATTAATAACTTTAAAACCTTTCTTCAAAACCTTTACCTGTGAAGGCACCACAAGTCTTTTAGGAAGACTTTATACACACCTACAGGCTACTTTGCTCCTCTTTTCCCAGTATTTTTAAACACAGAAATTTGAGTTCAAAATAATGAAAAATAGTCCTAAAATGAATTACTACTGCAAAATAGAAATTAGCAAGTCAGAGGAAAGAAATTCACTCTCATTCACAAACCCGCGATCATTATGCAATTCATGGAACAATACTTAAAGGAGAACTATTTTTGCAAAGAGATATCAGCAAAGGATATTGCCTTTTAATTGGCTGTAACAAGCGCACACACACGATGCCAAACACAATAGTCTGCAGATTATTTCTGGAGAAATCAAGCTATAGAAAGATTATTTTCAAACTTTCTTTGTGTTCTGTATCAACCAGAATAAGTCAAACAACAAAGAGCTACTTGATACAATGAATAAACAACAAAAGCAAATAAAATCCAAATGAAGACCTTAACTCCATAGAATTGCTTCTACTGAAAGTACAAAAGGTTAAAAGAGTATTTGCCAGCATTTCAGACTACTTCTTGAAGAACACAGCACTCACAAGGATTTCCCAACAGCCTGACTGGAGACAGCTCATGCTCCTTGATAACGATTTAAATGTTAGTCACACAAAACCATCCACTCATTTGACTGTAAACGAGTTTCTCCCAATCTTTAACACTCATCGGCTGTGTAGACACAATACAATAGCTGCAGTTATAGTGTTACTCAAATCTCAGTAAGCGCTGTTTGAACCTTCAGTGACAGTAAAAACTGTACCCTGAAGAACCCGTCCATGAATTCTATTCCTATACTCCACATCATCCCGTTTCCACTCCTTCAGCTTCGCTGAAACCACTCTTAACCTCTCTTGCAGCCTAAGCCTATGAGGAGGCTCAGGATCAATATGTAATTGTTATTTTCCTAGACCTGTCAACCACCCAAGACTATCAGCAATGCTTCTTTTCCAGATTTAACTCTCCCTCACTCTCTTGGCGTTGTTCTCCCATGACTCACTCCTTATCACTCTGTTCTTTCAGCATATCCTCCTGAAGGAGCCTCCTCATTCACCTGTATTATTTTATGAATCATGCCATAGGCTGATTGCATCCCTTTCCATTTGTCTTTATTCTGTCCAGGGCCAGGATTCAAATTCAACTCCCTGCCATCAATCAGAAATATTTTTTCTACTCCCTATCTCCTGTGCTTGTCCAAGTCAGCACCCCAGCTCGAGCCTCTCTTTCCCCATCCTGACGCCTCACTATCAGCTCAGCCTCAGCACAGACAACACACAGGTCTTATTCCTTCCACCACTGCTTCAGTCTCCCTGCCACTACTGCAACCAAGCAGCAGCGCTCAAATCTAGGTTCTCTACAGGTCCTAGAAATAACCTGCTGTTGAGATCCTAGCCACACCCATCACTCACTAAAATATCCCTCTATAGCTGAAATTTTATCACATGACCACAGAAGCTCACACATGAAATAGTGAAGCAATCTTCTTCATCTTTCCAGATCCAGAATCGATCCTTATGAACAGTCCTCTCTCGACAGCTTTTTTCAGCCTATGGCCAGAACACACAAGTCCTTCCCCATCTCACTTCCTGAGCAGCATCCATTTCACTCTCTACTTCAAGACTCCCACTGGTCAAGGTCCTCATCCTAAAATTACTAATCAGGATGTAGATGAGGTTAAAGTTCTGATAAACTGTTGTATTTTCACCTCTGAACTTCTTTTCCCTCGCCCTTGCGGCTGGCAGAGCTCCATGAAGCAGCACCCTCTTTCAAAAACCTCCTACAAGCGTTTTTTTTTTTCATATTTCCGATTAAATCAAAGAACCAAAATGACCAGATGGCTGTCACATCTACACTACTACACTGAAATTTACAGCACCGATGCCAAACATTCTTCTGTGCCACCAAGATCTCCTGAGTCTTCCCTTACCCTTAAATCTTTAAGCATTCTGGGTCAGGAAACCCCTCATAACCCCTGAACTCCAGGATGACTAATTCAGACATGGAACTTGAATAGCTTGTTACTCAGAAATGTGACTAAAACAATTTTCTACTGTACAGTACCTATGGAAAACCAGCACCATACCAGAAATAAGCTTACTCAAAGTGTTTCTGCCTTTTTCAAGTCTTCTCAACCTGTTTGAAAAATAATCCAAATGGTGTATTTTATACCGCTGTTACAGAGGTTTTAACTGCTCATCAAGTACCCAAGAAAATGCCTACTATTTATCATTTCAATCTGTTATTTCTAAGTTTGCCTCTAATATTTTAAAGATCAGGTCGTCCCATTTTACTAAAAAGACATAATTCCATACTTTATGTCACAGTAAAACTACAAAACGAAGTTCATGGCAGTAGAGATTTTCTCTGTCATTTGGCCTTACTAGACCTAGCAGAACTAGGTCTAATTTTCCAGCTAATGAATGCCCACAGGTATTTCTGCCATATCAGCAATTATTAAAATCAAGTGGTTTGAACTCAAAATATAATTAAAGAAGCATTTTCATTAATTCTGTCATCTTAAAATGGTATTTCCCTAAATTGTTCACAACCAAAACCAAAAATACTCCACAAAACCCAAAAATGCTATCCCTACAATCCCAGCCATAAATTATCCACTTCTTTTAAACAACAGCTGTGAAGAGCAGCTCGCTGGAAGCCGCTGGTGCCCTGCTGCTGTTCCCTTTCCCCCTGCACCACAGACGGGGCTGTGGCACTGTCACACTGCACACAGGAGCCAGCGCCACCCAAACGCTCCTTGGGAGCCACGGCAAAGCCCCAGCGCGCCCTGACTGCCCCCGAAACCGCCCCAGCCAACCCCTGCTCCTCCAGTCCAGCACCGTCACCCGCACAGGAAAATAAATTTAAAATATTTTTTAAAAAAGGGTTTCTCACTGAGGTTACACTGACTGCAAAAGAGCCATAAGCTTTACCTCAAAGTTTGAGTGCCCGTATGATGCCCGTTGAAGCGCAATGCAGAATTTGCATATTACATTCTTCAGTTACTGCTTTTTAATTTTAAGCACTTTTTTTTTTCCCCATGTCCAAGTCAGCTTTTACAGAACAGCCCAGAAAGAAAACTTCTTATAATAACTATAGATTTTTTTTTT
>VWZN01007425.1:9815-23159 GCA_013396955.1 Regulus satrapa
AGTACCACTCATATACAAGCCACTTTTAAAAACACTTGTATTCTAGCAGATCTACCACATATGTGCTAGATTCCTTACCTGCACGTGTACCCCAGATACACTGGATCTCTGAATGTAAAAATAGCAGTGGGATATCTAGAAAATACCATTTAAAAGATAAAAAAAGAAAAATCCAGTGAACAAGGACAGGTAGAGGCAAGAAGAGGACTTCCCAGGTAATACCTGTTAGCTGTATTTTTCCTATCCACTTCATTGTGCACTGAATCACCTTTTGTCTATTACCAGCCCTCAACATTAATTTTTAGTGTTGTATGAACAAATATGCAACTATCACACTAACATTGTAACAGATGGTTCCAGCAGAATCAACATTTTAACAGCTGATTTACCACATAAAATTTGAGATTTATCATCTCCTCCCTATCTGCCAGAAGAGCATTGATTTCTGTTTAAGGGGAACACCAAGATCCAGAGGTCTGGCAATTAGAGCAGCTGAAGTTCAGCCATTAATAAAACAAATTAAGAAAATACTTAAGGATTTTAACAGAATGAACTTGAGGTCATACTGTCAGCATTTAAAATCTGATTGTGATGGTGTGGGCATATAATCTACTCAGATTACTGGAACAATGAAGGATCCTCAATTTAACATTTCAGTGTTTCTTTTTTTGTCATCCACTCTGTACTGAGATAAGCAGCTCGTCCCAATAAACAATCTAGCAATACACTATGATCTCCCTTGCTGCCTGTAGCAAGGGCATCATTTGCAGCAGGGTCATTAGCACAGGAGGCACAGTCAGGTGTAGCTTTCTAATGCTACATTATTAAGTAAAGCAAAATACTCAAGATTGTAGGATTTAATTTTTTTTTTAGATTTCTGCCAATAGAAAATTAAAGATATTTTAACCTTTATGCAAATGGAATAGATCTTATATTTTCAGCACAAAACTGAAGATTACCCTCAAAATCATGACACTAAATGTTAACTGAGACTAGTTCAATCAGAGACTATCTCAGCTTCTTCCCAGAAGTGAGAACCACTTACTATTCTGTTTATAACACCAAACAAGCAGCTAGAAATATCCTTATAAGATTTGTCATTACCTTATTTTACCCTTTGCCAGAAGTTAAAACAAATAAAGAGGAGAAACCCAGACAGAACACATATTTAGACAGGCATGTTTTTTAAGCTTTGCCTTCAGTTTCAACATCAAATGGCTTATTTTATTATATAAGACCCCTAACTAAGCATAGGAGTACCAGATATTCTCACTAGCCCTTTCAATTCTGGCAGGTGGAGTCTGAGACAACTCTAAGCTCCAGCCCACGCCCCAGCCTGCCTCAGAAAGAGCCAGGTACCAGTTTGAGCATCATATTAAATACACTGCTGTTTCTAAGAAAATGGAACAAAGGAGGATAGGCTGTGAAAAAATTAGTGGGTAGGAGATATTGAGTCACTTGTGGTAAAGAGACAGTGCTTCAGGCATCCTGTACTTGTCTATAGATAAAAAACCCAATTTAAAAGTGGGATGAACCCATCAATGCTTTTCAGTTTAATAGCACTCCTGCTTATTCTTCAAAAATAGCATAATAAAAATACATCCTAATGACTCATCTTTCAGAAATACTTTGTATGGATATCTATATACATACATTCATACACACATATATATATATACACACACACACATGAAAATTGGAGTGGGAAGAGAAAATTATGCATAGAGATGGTAGTTTCAGTGTTGCAAAAAGTCTGAAGGAAAGAATAGGACAGCTAACTCATGCAAAGAGAACAGTCCAGGGAAGGCACATGTAGATAAACCATTTATTTCCAAGAAAAACCCAACTTTTTAAAAATGCAATTAATTTCTTAAAAGGGGGACTGAACTGAGGAAAGTTCAAACAGCCCTGTAAGTGATAAAATATGAAATGTGGAAAAAGGTGATTATGGTGAAAAAAGAAAAGCACAAGAATATTCTGGAGAGTGTAAAAAGCAACCTACAGAAGCTGGATGAGCTGCTTTTTTTTCTTAAGCAAAATTAAGTCATCACACATAGGAATCTGATTTCCTCTTTGAATTAGAAACCCCTCCAAAGGTATTCAGCAGTGAGGATGTTGGTTTTTATCTTCATCCCCTTTCCAAAAAAACAGATTAAACAGGTAAGGCAAACTTCTGCTTTAACAGATATTTTTTGTACAAATTTGGTACTTTGCTACCGCTCTATCATTGAGGTACCACAAGGAAAGGGCGGTGCTGTACTCAGTAGGTTACAGAGACGTAATTAGTAACTTTTGCTTATGTCTCATAGTTATTGTTTATTTGGCAAGCACTGATTGCCTTGTGACTGTAAGGAAAAAAAAAATCCAAACCAGCATCTCTGTAGCCTAGAAGCATCTTGTTCATAACAATGAGAAAAATCCCTGATAAACCAAAATCACATGTGTTTCTTTACCGAGTTAAAATTCAACACTTATCTGAGAATCCACTAATAGAAGAATATTCATTGCTTAGGTTTCTAATAATATTCTTATGTGGTTTTTTGCAATTTTTCTAGTTGCACCCTCTGTAAAGCACCACAGAAAACTTGTGCTATTAACAGCACTGTCTCAGCTAATGAAAACACTTTTTTCAGGATTTGTTGTTCATTGCATCTACCCCTTGTTCTGCATTTTCCTAATTACTCACCTTAGATTTCAGCAGCTGTAGGCAGTGTGACTGTTTGTAGCCTGGGTAATGTCACCCTAGCTGGAATGTGAAATGGCTCCTATACTGTCACATTCCAACACTGAGAAAGGAATAAATCATTACTGCTGTATTTGCATCAAGACATGCCTGATGCAACATAGTGAAACAAGACATCTCAAAAGTCCTCTCAGTACTTCAGAGAAATAACTACCTTAACTTCTAGTAAGGTTGTCAAATCTACTAATAGAGAGCAATCATAACTAAGGAGCCTGACTTCTAAGTAGCTTATATGAATTTTTATGAACCTGTAAAAGCTTTATAGTATCCCTAGACTTTCACATTCTTATATTTAAAGGTTTTATATGCTCAGCATGTGAGCATCTCACCAACTTAAAATAAATTTTTGACACTTTTTGGATCAAAAATGGATTTGCGACTTTTTACCTCTTGCCCACATGGGCTAAAAGCTTGAATTCTGATTAAATTGTTTCCATACAACAAAATATCTGCGTTCTTCCATTTTCAATGTAAGAGACTGACATATGTCTTTTAATACTAGCTTTTAATATAACTCTAATACCTAAACATTAGGGAAATGCTTTCTTGAAACCAAAAAGCACATCTAAAACCAAAAGTTTGCCATCTTCAAAACAGTTATATTGAATCAAATGCAGCCCTTTCGCAATTTTGATAACTAAATGGGAGAGAGAACAAATAAGCTCATGCTGTGAGGTGAATCTGACTGCATCCACCTTCACTGCTAAGCTCATTAAAGTCTCACTCTCCTGCCTTGTTGCCGCAATAACGTTCCATTTTTCTCCAAGCCTCATTCACACCTTCTGATACTACCACAGCCTTAGCCATTTCCTATGACAACTTTTTAAGGCACAGAGTTTCCTTCCAGACCCTTTGAAATTCTAAATCATCCAATCACAGGCATTTCCTTTTCTTGTATCCTCTTCTCTTTGGAGACGACTATGAAATTACCTAGGAAAACATCTGACTGTTACAAACTTCTGGTGGATGGGAAACCTTTAACAGCAAAAGTTGACTTACATCGCAGAACCAGAGAAGTCTGAAAAAGTAAAGTTACTACAGATTTGGACTCTCCATGATAACTGCCTTCAAAATGAAAAGAAAAAGAGCAAATAGTGAAACCTATTCTAACAAATCAGCTTTTCCAATGAAAAAGCAATTTCAGCATTTCAGGTTAGAGTCACCTTTGTTCTACTTTTAAACTATTTAGCTGGACTCCTACAAATTTATGTGGCCTGATGAGATTAATCTGACAATACTCAAAGATCTGGCTGATGCTATCACAAATGATTTTGGAGTCACCTTGGGAACCCAGAGAGGTGTCAGCTGCCTAAAAGTTAGAAACTGTTCTGATTTCCAAAAAGACAAAAAAGGCAGTCTCTGGAAACTACAGGTTGTTGGTCTCATTTCACTTTACTCCTGGTAAAACCATGGAAAAGATATTCTGGGAGGTATGAAAAAGCACTGGGAGAACAACACAGTCATCAGTGACAGCCAACATGTCTTTACAAGGGGGAAATCCTGCTTATCAAACCTGATTTCCTTCTACAACATGGTAAACCCACTGAGTTGATCCAGAAAGAACAGTAGAGGTAATTTTTCTGGACTTCAGCAAAGCCTTGGAAATTATCTCTCCTTCTAGAAAAAACATCCAGCAGACAGTTGAATGTTACCTGATGAGTGAGCAATTGGCTCATGCATTGGGCACAAAGGGTTGTGGTGATTGAGCTGACATCATACCAGAGTCTGCTCTTTAGTGGGGTTGCACAGGGCTCCATCCTCAGCTCAGTTCTCTTCAACATCTAGGGCATGGGATTCGAAGGAATACTAAGTTTGCCAATGACACTAGACTGGAAGGGGGTGTTGACTCCCTCAAGGGTGGAGGGGCCCTGCAGAGATCTCAAGAAATTATTGAGCTGAGCAATCATTAGCCATATTAAGTTTAACAAGTGAGGATTCTGCCCCTGGGACAGGGCAACCTGGTGGTACACAGACACTGGGGAATGAGAGGCTGAGAGCAGTGCCCTGGAAAGGGCCCTGGGGTTCCCGGTCACTGTCGGGTTGAAGATGAGCCCGCAGTGCCCTGGCAGCCAGGAGGGCCCCGTGTCCTGGAGCCATCGGGCCCAGCATGGCCAGCTGGGCCAGGGAGGGCATTGTCCCGCTCTGCTCTGCTCTGGGGCGGCCTCACCTCCAGCGCTGGGGGCAGCTTTGGGCCCCACAACACAAAAAAGACACGGAGCTGTCAGAGAGTGTCCAAAGGAGGGCCCCGAGGATGGAGAGGGGCCCTGAGGGGAAGCCGTGTGAGGAGTGGCTGAGGGCACTTGGTCTGCTCAGCCTGGAGAAGAGGGGACTGAGGGGAGACCTCACTGTGGTCTTCAAAATCCTCACAAGGGGAAATGTAGGGACAGGCATCTATCTCTTCACTCTTGTGACCAATGAGAGAACTCATGGAAACAGTTGGGGGCGTTTAGCTTGGATATCGGCAAAAGGTTTTTTATCCAGAGGGCTGTTGAGCAGAGCAGCACCAAACCTGAGCTCCAGAAGTTGCTGGAAAATGCTCTCAGGCATATGGTGTGATTCTTGGGTTATCCTGCACAGGACCAGGAATTGGACTCAATGATCCTGATGGGTCCCTTCCAACTTAGTACAGTCTATGAATCATTCAAGGGAAATATTGAGAAATAAAGAGAGTAAATAAATAGCTGTAATTAATTAACATATTATCATCAGATGATTTTTTATTACAGCACAACTAGAGATCAAGCATTAAAAAGCTGGCAATAATAAGCAGAAAGTTTTCATTTGCCTGCTTATTTAGACAAAATAATTTTTTTTCTCCTTTCACCTCTGCAGTCACTGTTATTCACAGGGTTTCATAACATGTCAGTTTCTCTGCAATTCACCATAAACTTAAAAAAATTGCAACAGAAGATTATCTATTTTGAATACTCTCCACAAAACACTTCCATTATGTCATTAAAGCAATTATGTTATGTAAAAGCAAACAGAACATAAGAATACCAAGAAAAAAAAATACATATACCAGGAAATACTAAGACTCATCTTCTTTCAACATTCATTTTGAAATGTCACAGGATTTTTGAAATGCTGCTTCATCAGAAGAAATAAATTATGTCTGGAAAGAGTTGCTCTCAGCTATAAACACAGAAAACAGGTTATAACAGGACATATCTATCACTGCCCAACCAGGGTTACACTAAGTTGTGCAACTTAAAATGTGTTCCTGCTTTCATAGCAATATCACCATTTCCAGTAGCCTAAGAAGTACTTCTCTGTATTATGTTGTGATGAATAAAACATTTCATAAGGCTCAGATAAATTCCAAAAGCCTACATACATGCCTCTCAGTAGCTGTATCCTATGGAAAAAACAAAACCATAAAGAGAAAAAAGAGGAGTTGTGGAAAGTAGAATTGTCTCCTGATCAAGGCAGATTTCATGTTCCTTGTCACAGGTCTAGAGCTTTCTCATCTCCTTACACTGTTTATTTTTCTTTTTTCCTTGCTCCTAAGTATTGTCTGTAACTTAAAAATATTTCTTTTTTAATTAACTTCAGTATTTTCAAGCACTTGAGCCAGTGTACATACAGAAAGACAAAATATAAAGCATACTACATGAAAGCAATCCTTCAGAGGCCTGTTTTGCTTTTTGCGGATTGGTCACAGGAAACAACATCTCTACATCAGCAACTCTCAGACTCATAGGTTTATCCACTTCCAGCATACAACTGCAAGTGCTCAATATTTAAAAGATGTCTATTGAATCTGTACATTCTGGAAAAATCAATCTCCTAATAATAAGGGAGGTCAGCTACCCCTTAAAAATTACCAGGCCCCAAAGAAATAATTTACCTCAAGCCAGAAATCCCCAATTATGAGTAATTTTTAAATTCTGCTCATGGAATTTGACTATTAAAACACAATCTTCTTTAGAAAAAAAATATACTTTCATTTCAGATAGAGAATAAGCTATACATTAATAATCAATGATTATTATTGCCATAAGAAAGGAAGAAAAAGAGCAAAGTAACTTCAGTCTTTGGTATTTTCTTATATGCTATGCCTTCAATATAACAACCCCTTATGTCTTTTTAAGGCGAGACAAGCAAATAAGAATTGTGGAAACTGGACTACTGTTCAGTTTTGTTATTATACTGAAAATTAATTTCCCCTCTTCGTTTGGTTTTGGATTTTTTCTGTTTTTTCTCATCTTTAAAAATCACATTATAAATCACATTTTAAAATCATACTATGCTCTGCAGTAACTTGCATTGCATATATCTGCAGTCCAGAATATTACACTCTGAGCTACCAACCAGGTACTAAATACTAGTCTTGAAAGCTAAAGTCATAGAATAAATTAACATGGAAGGGACTTCTGAGTGCTGTCTTATACAAGCACTTTGCAGAATTATTTAAATACAAAATCTCTTTTTTTACCTTCAGAAAAAAGAAAAATCTAGCTATTTCAAAGTTACTTCATACTAATAATAGAGGTTTATCAATGTGTGTTTATGCAGCATCAGGCAGTACTAGATCCATGTCTTAGAGAACATCTTCATAAAAATATTAAGAGGAAGGCAAAATAATTTTCATTTCTGATAAAACCCTGACTCCCTAAAATAATAATTAATGACTAACCTTTTAAAAACATAAAACTACTTTACACATTAGTGCACACATGCAGCAAAGAAGTAATGCACAGAATATACCTTTTTCTCACCACCACTAAAGGAACAAACACAAGATCAACTATTCAGACAAGTATTTGGGTCCAGTCTATTATAGGAAGTTTCTTGACAGGTTTCCCCACTGGAGACCAGCTTCAGGGAGACATTAAGCAATATATTCAGGAGAAATTCTAANCACCCTGCTATATACAATATTAAATTTTTGAAAACCACTTTGTAGTTGCAGAAATTAAGAAGAAAGAAGCATCTGCCTACAATAAAAGACAGACAAAATGTACAATGTGTCATACATGACAAATTGTTCCTGCACAGGTTTAGTTAGGCTCCCTTCTGCTATCAAGAACTTAAAAAAATTAACTACAAAAATAAATATTTCCTTCAAAGACAGTAAAACTGAATCTGTAGTAAATTTTACTACATCTTATCTGATGATGCAAGTCCTACAGCAGCACATCTGACGTGAAACCTGCACAAGCACCTCTTATAAGTTTACTTTCCCCAAGCCCTCACCTCCCACTCAAACTACTGACAGAGATTCTGTTGCTCACTTTCCAGCCTTATTGAACCCTTTGTTACTAAGCTTTCTGGACAATAAAAACACCAGGAGAGTACTGTGTTCAAATATAATGGACACCTGCTTTTAACAACCTCCTGCAAACTGAATTCTCTAGAAGGAGCAGGCAGGGAGGAACTGGGGCTAGACAGGCAGGCTGCTGCAGAGAGGGGTGACCCCCCACCCATGCAGAAGGGAGATCAGCCAGGCAGTGTGTTATTTTCCATCTTAGAGTATTTTCAAATTATTTTACCACTTCCTGACCTGGGCTAGAAACTACTGTTTTTGTTTTTCCTATGAAGTGTGTTTTCACATCCGATAACCAAGGAAGGCACGCTTGTAAGACTTTCGAGCAGACAGAGTGTAGGCAACAGTTACTAGCTGCGCTAGTGTGCGTCTTGTAAATTAATTCTCAAAGGACTTTCTGATGTAGATTTACCAAATCCCAAGGTAAGTCAGGCTGGCAGGGAACTGGGGAAGTTTCTAGTCCCATCTGCTGCTGAGAGGGACTGATCAGGCTGCTCAGGGCTTCACCCAGTTGCGATGTGAAAGCCCCAAGGCTGGAAAAAGCCCAATTTCCCCAGGCCCTGGGATCACCACCAGCACATCATCCCTTCCAGACTATAATGCCACAGCCCAGCTACAAAGGCTTGGCTAGAGCAAAGGTAGCTGGTGTCAGCTGCTGTCCTCTCATTCCAATTACATTGCAGAAGGCATAAGGGCTAGGTCTGGCATGACTGACCCTTGGTTAATCCGTTGCTGACTGTTTTAATTTGCTGTCAGCTCCTTCATGTGCCCAAGATGGGGGTTCCAGGAGGTCTCCTTCCTTAGTTTTACCTCAGACTGACAGCCAGCTTCTCTCCTCCTTCAGCCAAGTCACAGAGGCCTGGCAGATATGGATGGTGAGGAGTTGCCTTATCCACATCTGCTGTCACTGCATCACCTTCACCTAATGGATTCTGATAGGAAGACCATTGCAAATCAAGGAGTCAGTGATCCACATACCACGCAATCTGAGTACACCCTGGCCTGCACTGTGCTGGACTGCACATATGACTTGGCCTTCAAGCTGCACTCTGCCACACACATTCCTTGGCAGCAGGACAAACTCATTCTATGACAGGATAGAACCTGGTCATACAGACTTTAAAGCTTTCAGTGCTGACAGGTGCTGACTCTCAGCAGAGCACTGCTTTCGACCTGAAACCCTGGAGAAGGCTTCTAAAATTGAGTGATAGAACTGGTATTATGGGTGTGTAGTCTTAATAGAAGTGTGTGACATCAAGGGGTGAAAAATACAATTTTAGGTGTTGGGATATAGTATTGTATATGGAGCAAGACAGATTTTAAGGCATTGGCTCTCTTTATCTTTTCCACCTTCTTCTTCATGGATTTGGGTGATATGGTGTGACTGGGTACAAAATTCTGCATTGCAGATCACAGCTGTCTAGTTATTGAGTTAAAAGTAAAAATAATCTAGCGCAATTATTCATTGGTTAATTTATCCTTAAATGGCCTTGTAGAGAGAAATGCTATCACCATCTCTACCTTGTTTGCTCAAAATGCTGAGAACTCACTCTCTTGTAAGACTGTAACATTGATAAAAAAAATAGGCATCTGAGGCCAAACATGAAATACCATCTCTCACTTATTAATCCTGACCCTGAAAGAAGCTAAAAACCTCCCTCACTCCCCCTCTTCATCAGCAATTACAGCACCTGCACCACATTGCCTTCATCTAGACCTGCAGCAATAAATTCTTATATGAACATTATTTCTGCTTGCCAGCAGAAAACATAAATGTATTTGAGCTATTGTGTGGGTAAAAAAAAATCATACAATAACTAAAATGAGCAAACAAGTCAGCCTTGTATAGACAGGGTCACAGCGTGCTGCTTAAGCACCATTCAGTAACAAAACATTTTCCTTAACCCCGGCAATCTCCTGGATGGCTCATGTTCTGATGCACTACATTTCCCAAAGAGGATGGAGGTCTGTGGCTCAGAGACCCTCACAGGTTGTTCAGAGAAAGCTCCATCTGCTTTCCTTACCCTGGTCAGTGACCTGTAACACATCCCAGCACACTCAACAAACCTTCCTCTGACCCTGACCCACAAGCTCTAGGCAGACCTGAGCCCTAGACATGCCCTTCACATGGACAGCAGCCCTATTCCTCCTCTTCCCTGCCTGCCTCCCCTGAAGGGCTTGTCTCTATTAATCACAGCACTACCACATCACAGGAATCCCAGCAATGCTGCAGCTCTGGCCACAGGTTGAGCCCTTGCCCCTACTGCTCAAATCACAAGCAGTGTGCAGGCAGGTACACACCCTAGCCCTTATTTTAACACACCCAAGCTCTGCCTTGTTCCCCCTGCACCCTGTACATTTGTCCTCTGTTCTTGCTCCACCATTCTATCATACAATTCAGGGCTGTAATGTGCTCCCCATGTCACTGCTAATCCTCACCAGACTGGGCAGCCCCATGGCAACAATACATTTAGAAAGGGAAAATGACAAGTGATTTCTTAAATTCACAAATATGAAACTCAGAGGTTGAGCTAAATTTTGTTCAACCTGCTTAAGACAAATTTGAAATCCAGCTCTTAACTCAGTGGATTATTGTATGTAATCCTGTACATATAATGTTCCTCACCCACAGACACATAGTTCTAGTTCTGTTCTGCCATAAATTGAGCTGATTGCTTCTCATCAGTCATTTCTACTCGGCCCATTTCAGCATCCAAGACAGGACCAATGACCTGGTTCACAGGTATAATTTCACTAGTGCCACAGCAAAGTAAAGTTTTATTTCATGTGTTCTTACATTTCTCACTTGCCATTTTGTATCTGAGCTACTGTAAATATCCTGGGGGAAATTTCACCTCAAAAGCAATTTAATCTTTGAACAAAAGAGGAAAAAAAATCTGCTGTGATCAGAAACTGTAGAGCAGCCAGTTATCTCAATTTTATTGAACTAGAACAGTCTGCAGCATCTGCTTAAAATGGGTTGGAAAACTCATAATTCAGAGACTGTAAGTACAAATGACTCTCAAGATCTTGGCAGAAAATGTCCAAACAATTCCCTTTATGGGCAAAACTTTAGCATGATCCAAAATCTGCTGGTCTGCATAGCAAAATTTTTATCAGTTTGACTAGGGGAGTTCCACGCTCTTTTCTCTTTCCAGCGTATGCAGGCAGATGATGGAGAAAGGAAAAAAGCCAAAAATTATTAATTTCTAAAGTTATAACCATACTTCCCTCCTTCAGTATGTAATGCCTTTACTCAAAGTGAAACTATTCTAAACAAAGATCACAGAGATCATTTGGAGTCAACCCCATGTGTGCTCTAGGCTCTTACAAACCTTTTCTATCTCAAATATCCTTCACTTCTTCAGTTCCTGCCAGTGTAGCAACTCCATCTCTATCACTCAAATGTTAATATAAAAATAAGGTAAATAAAATTGAGCACTCCTGCATTCCACCACCAACCCCCCTCAGACCCTCTTCCTGACCATTTTGGTAGAGATAAGATTACAAATTATTATTTCAGAATTAACAAAGTAATGAAACAGCATTGAACTCTTAGGAGTACTCTGTAAAAATTTAACATGTAATGAATAAGTGTGAAACATCAGTATCAGCAATTTCTACAAGAGTGTAAATAAAAGGTAGACCAAAAAATATAGATTTTGGGGGAAAGAAACAACCAAAAAGTATATGTACATGGTATCACTTGTACCAAATTCCTGTTTCAGCCCTGACCCCCAAAAATCCTCCTCAGACAAGTGAAAATCTTTAAAAAATAAACTGTGGCAGACAAACAGAAGTTACCACTAAAATACAATCCAGGGGACAAGACTGGGGGAATGAGGCCAAAACACTGATGCTAAAGGGACTGAAATATTACACTTTATTTATTTTTTTTCCCCAGTAATAGTGTGGGTGCAAGTGGGAAGGGGGAAAAAAAAAGTGCTGGTGGGAAATATCTTAAGAATTAGTGTGTTCTGGTATTGTTTTGGAAAATGGTTCCAAGTGAATTATTCTTAATGTTGAAATGTGATTTCAGAAACCCTATTCTCTCAGGAAAAAACAAAACAAAACAAACTAAACAACAAAACAAAAATAAACCAAATTGAAAAAAACAAACTAATAGTTACTCATCCTCAATTAAAAAACTGACAAAAATGATAAAAACCTCTAACAAATTACCAAACTAAAAAATTCAGAATCTGTCATTCCCATCTGTCCTGCACTTTATGAAGTTTAGTGGGCTTAATGTAATGCAAATTCAGTGACATAAAAGACACCAATATAGTACTACTGTAGAGGAAAAAAAAAATAGGGAAAAGTTTCTCATCCTTTCAGAAAGATTCTGGAAAGGCAAAGATTAAGCAAAGATTAATACAACCTTTCAATTCTGGTGAAACACTTGCAACCTGAATCATTCAGGGTTCTGGCTGGAGTAAGAATTCATCTCAGCTGTAAGCCACAAGAACAACAACTTTGTTTAGAAAAAGAGACACTCAACAAGNCAGCATGGTACAAATTAATGCACCGCTACTCTTGTTCCCCCTCCACAAGATAATATTGTTACTTTGTATGATGCTTTCTTGTTGCCATGACATCCTTTATACCGTAGATCTCTTTACCCTTGCATTATTTTCCCTATTGACATTCAACCCTTGGTCATTTTAGCCCCCCTGCGAAAAGCTTAGAAATATGCGTTTATTTTCAAATGTATACTGTTGATGTACTGAATAAGGTGTATCACTCCAGACCTCAGAGAGTCTGTTTAGGTAGGAATACACAATGCTGTTTCTGAAAGCACATGAGGACTGAGATCGTCCTTGGACAGCAAGCAGTTCTTCCAAAATCTGTGTACCTGTGTGCCTGTTCAGTACTGACCGACAGGATTCTGATCCCAAGGAGACAGACCGTCGAGCACTCTCATAAATGTCACTCCTGTTTGAATGCTCAATTTGTTCTCTCAATTTCCCTTCATGCCTGGTCAAGATGTTTTCCTAACTTGTAATCTACGCCGTAGCATGCACCTCCATTAAAGTGTTTGTCTACCCACCCCAGAGATTCCAGCCCATCGTTCTGGCTGAAGGGACACCGAGGGGACACCCACCCAAGAGGAAAACCTCTGGCTCCCAAGAGCCTGCTTTTCATCTACATGCCCTCGGGTCCTTCTCTTACGATTGCTACCACTGTTCCCCTCAGCTCCACAACGCGAGTCGCAGGCAGCTACTTTCCCTCCACGCCAGCTGCGCTCCGGGCCGAGCTGCTCCGCAGGGAGCGCACGGAGTGAGCCGAACCGGAGACCGCACCTGCTAACAACTATAAAGTCAGGCTCAGC
>VWZN01007428.1:380-19555 GCA_013396955.1 Regulus satrapa
CCTGTCCCTCTCCCCTCCGGCCACCCAAACCCTCCCCGCGCCTCGAAACCCTCCCGGCTTCGCTGGGCCGGAGCGGCTGCGGAGGAGCTCGGCGTGCGGGATCGATGGACACCAATTTATCGATCGGGGGATAAGCAGCCACCTGGGCAGGGACGGAGCGGGACGAGGCGAGGGCAGCGATTCAATTCCCTCCGCTGAATTCCATTCCCTGCCCTGCGCCGGGGCCAGCCGGGCACGGAGCCGCGCTCACCTGTGCGGGCCTGGCGCCTCGGCCTCGGCCGCGGGGAAGTTTTTCCTCCTCCTTCTCCTGCTGCTGCTGCTGCTGCCCAGCAAAGCCCCGGGCATCCGCTGGCCGCTCAGCACCTCCCGGCACTGACAAACCTCGCACCGCGGGGAGCGGGAGGCAGCGGGCGCCGGGAAGGCTCAATCCATAAATCCTGTCCGGAGCGCACACGGGTGGTTTATGGACAGAGCCTCCGCTGAAGGTAACGCGGCCCCGGGTCAGAGCAGCTCCTCGGCGGCAGCTCCGGGGAAGGCGCAGGATCACAGGCTCGCTGTGGCTGCTTTGAGTTAGGAGAGACCTTAAAGCTCCTCTCGTTCCAACCCCACCTCCATGGGCAGGGACACCTTCCACCAGAGCGGCTCGCACAACGGGTTTTTTTATTCGATGGGACCAAATAGCACCATCGGAGATTTTCAAATTCCTCTTTTTTTTTCCCCCGTTAGGTGTTCCCAGTCCAGGCTGGCCAGCGCTGGTGAGCTGGGGGAGCGGGAGGAGGCCAGAAAGTTTAGGGGACGGCGCCCTGGTCCCTCCGAATTTCTGGTGCCCCCCCCGGGAACGCTGAAGACGAATTATCCTAAAATACCGCTCACAGCTCAGGACCTCACCACCGTTCCAGGGGCTCCTCCCCTGCAGAGCCCCCCCAGGCCCGGCTGTCACCACAGGGACATCGCTGCCACCCAGCTGCCCCGTCGGGGGCTCACACCGCTCCGTATCTACTCGCCCGGGGCAGAGTCACCATAAATACCCTGCCCCGGGGTGCAGAGGGGCCACAGGCGGCTCCTCTGCAGCTCCCGGGGAGCTGGGGGCAGCTGCAATGTGTTTATTCCCTGACGGGCCGGCCCGTGGCAGTCCCCGAGTTCATCTGCGGGTTTATCTCATCTCTGCCTTTATCTCTGCGGGTGCCACAGCGCAAGGGGCGCGGGAGGAGGAGCCCCCGCACGGAGAGGTGTCCGAGGAGCTGAGCAGCCCGGGGGCCGCTGGAGCATCCCGGAGAGGGGATTTGCTGCTGCTGCCCCCCCCCGAAGGGGCTCTGGGCTGGGGCCGCAGCCCCCCAGGGTGTGCGGGGGCTCCCGGGTGGTCCCCGGGGTCGCAGGTGCGGTGGCATCGCCCCCTCCTCGCCCCTGTCCCCGCCGAGCCGCCTCTCCCGCGGCTCTCGCTCTCCGCCAGCGGACGGGGCTCCCTGCAGGAGCTGCTTTCCCCAGCAAAGGCCCCGAATTCCCCGGGTTTGCCCCTCGCACTCCCGCGGTCCATCCTTTCATCCCTCCAGGTGAGCTCTCCCCGCAGCTCCGGGAGGCAGGAGAGCGGCACACGCCGCTCCCAGCTCCAATCCTCCCGCTCGCTTTTGCTCTCGGGTGTCCAAGGGATCAAATGAAGCTCCCGGGAGCTGTTTCCGCTGATTGCTCAGTTATTAACGCGATCACATTGCCGGCGTCGAGCCGAGGGACAGCGACAGGTAAAGGAGCCCTGGCGGCCCCGCCTTCTCTCCCGGCTTTTCAGGCTGTTCTTTGGAAAACAAAGACGGGCGCTTCGCCTTTGGAAGGCTGGCAGCGGGCTGGATTTGGCCGCGGGATACGAGAAACAAAATATTTTTTAAATTCTGGGCTGATTGAAAGGCGAGCTCTTCTCACAGGAGCTTTGCTTGGCAATGGGAGAGGGGAAGGTGGAAAATATTGGAAGTTTTGGCACAGATGGGACGTAATCCGTTTTTCTCACATCCCCACTCCCACGGGAATCATCATCACCGGTGTTGTAGGAGGGGGAGACAGAGCTGACACAGGTGTGGGGCTGCAGGGATGAGGAGTGGGGCTGGGGGTCACTCTGCAGCTGTGGGACCCCCTGTGTTCATTGCACACCCCCGGGGCCATCCTCTGAGCTTGCATTTCCTGCAGCCTTTCCAGCCCAGAAATGCCACGGCTCAGACCCCAGAAAACTGCAGCAGGAAAGAAAGAGGGGAAAAAAACCAAACCAAACCAAAAAACATGCCCAGGCTTTTGATCATCTCCTGCCCGCGTGGAGAGCAGCATTGCTGAGCCCCTTCCCAGCGCTTCCAGGGAAATCTCCTGAGCTTTCATTCCCATCCCGGGAAATTTTGGGAAGCCCTAAGGCAGAACCTGGGGCGTGTTTCACGTCCTGGCCGCCTCAAGGTCATTTTGGAGCGCGCTGAGGCAGGATCTGCTCAGCCCCGAAGCGGCGCTGCACCCCAGGGGATCCCTCCGGGCAGGTTTGGGGTTCACCTGCACCCCACAAGGCACGGATTGGGGTGCTCGTGCAGGGAGAGGAGCCTGGGCTGGGCTCAGGATGTGGTGGTGGTAGGAATTGGGGTCCATGTGGGGGACAAAGACCCCAGAGCAGCAGGGGGAGCTTTGGGAGGGCCCAACCTCGCTGCTGCTCGGCCGGGAAGGAGCAAGGCTGAGGGGAGCTGGTTAATGCCAAACTTCCCTCCTCCGCTCTCTTATCCAGCCCTATCACCCCCAAATTCTGCAGGGAACTCCAGCTGGAAGACCCCTGGCTGCACCGAATCCAAGGGTTTGGGAGAGGAAAGGGGATGGAGGCCCCACATTCCCCTGATGGCTGCACCAGTTACCCCCATCAACCAAGGCCCTTTGAATTCTGTCCCCTCTTGAACCCGGAGGTTCTCCCCAGCTCCATCCCACGAGGATTTTCGGGGTGAGCCCTCCCCTCCTCCCTGCCAGGAAAAGCAAAGCCCTGGGTTTGCTGAGTTTTCAGCTAAATCCGAGAGAGAAGGAGGGAGCCTTTATCCAGGGAAAGCCGAACTGTTAGGGATGAATAAATTGCAGTGCTGCCGCTGCCCTGGCTGGCTCACAGGGAGGGAATTTGTCTCACTTTAGCAAAAGGACCTGGAGGAACGGGGGGCTGCTGCCTCATTCATTGCACTGTTATCTGCCAGCGAGGTTGTGACATCAGAGCAATTAAGACAAACTTTAGTCTATAAGTTCACGCCTGCAACCTCTACACTTCAAGAGAAGACAAACGATCCCTCCAAGGAAGGAAACCAAGTCTTTTCCAGGCTGCTTCCAGAATAACATTTAGGATTTGCAGTGGTTCGGGAGGGATATTTCACTGAATTGTGTGTGTGTGTGTGTGGCGTTTAAACCATTGGTAGAAAATAAACTACCCGATTTTTTTTTCTGTTTTTTTTAGCAAAAGTTTATTTCTAATGCAAAGACAAGCAAAACAAACCCCAACCTCCTCCCACCCAACCCAATAATCCCCAAACCTGCCTCTCACATTTGTGGCTTTTGGTTTTGGTTTTTTTTTTTTCCTTTTAATAAGCATTTTAACACAAGGGCTGATCCAATCTGTGTTGGTTTGTTGTGGAAACGTCCACAGGAATTGCAGGAGCCAGGAACACCCAGCAGGCCATCGCAGTCATTCCTCTTTCTGGAACAGCAAACCTGGAGCCTGTGCTGAACCCACAGCTGTGCCAGGCCCTCCCCACCCTCACAGGGATTATTCCCAGTATCCCATCCAGCCCTGCCCATTCCCTGTGGGCTGTCCCTTGTCCCCAGTCCCTCTCCAGCTCTCCTGGAGCCCCTCCAGGCCCTGCCAGGGGCTCTGAGCCCTCCCTGGATCCTTCCCTTCTCCAGGTGAGCATTCCCAGCTCTCCCAGCCTGGCTCCAGGGCAGAGCCCTGTCCTCTTCCCCCTCAGCAAACCCTCTCTGATTCAGGGATCAGCCTGCAGAGCCTGGCCACGGATACTCCTCATGTCTCACCCTCAGGACGGAGCTGGACCCTGATCCTCAGCAGCTGGCACTGGGAGCACAGAGGGGCATTCCCAGTCACTTCCTGGCGTGATTTTGGGACCCACCTGGCACCCCTCACCTCCTCACAGGGTGGGCAGGCCGATATTTCTCTTTGTTTGTTTTGTTGGCTTTGGCTTTACCCCTCAAACCCAGTCCTGTGTGGCTGCCCTCACTCGGAGACAGCCACCAGCTCCTCAGGAAATCCTCTGGACCCCTGGACAGGAGCTACAGTTACAAAATCCTCTGGAGTCAGGAAATAGAATGTCCAGTAACCCAAAAATAGAGATATAAAATACTCGCTTTAAGGCTGTGTAGAGTATAAGTGAAGATAACCTGGAAATTGCTCAGCAACAAAAGAAACGACGGAGAAAATTCCTTAATGTGGCGGCGAGGAAAAGGCAGCCAGCAGATATCCTGGTTTGGTTGAGGCTTCTAGGAAACAGCTGGGAGCAAAATGTGATCTGGATGAAGGGAGAGTCCAAAGGTGGTTGGGGAGAGCTCTGCAGAGCTCACTGTGGTCCCTGGGAGCGCCGCTCCTCCAGCGTCCTGCACACCCACATGGACACGACCTCGGCGTTGCCGTCGTTGTACTGCACCACGAAGGGGTGGCCCTGCGAAGGGGGACAGGCAGGCTTAGCCAAGAGAAACACAGCCCTTCTGGAGAGAAAAATACACTGGAGCATCCCGTGGTTACAGCCATAAAAATGCAATAAAGCAGCGATTCAAACCAGTGAATTTCCTCCCGGATCCCTGTTACCCACACGGCCTGTTCCGAGCAGGAGGGAGGCAGCCCAGACTCTCTGCAAATGCTCTTTTTTTGTTGTTGATATTCCATTTGCTCGTTGTGTTTGGAGCCAGCCCCTTTCCAGGAGAGCTGAGCAGCTGCTGAATGGTGTTATCCCCAAAAAAATCCCCGTTAATCCGCTCCTCTGGCTGGAGATGTGTGTGATGTCCTAAAATCCCTCTCTTTAACATCCCCCGTGCATCCTTCGCGTGCACCGACCCTCCAGTGCCTAAAGGGGACCCAGGAGAGCCGGAGAGGGACTCTGGGCAAGGCAGGCAGTGACAGGATGAGGTGTTTTGCCCGGCACCGGGCTGGTTTTGGGGGGAAAAGTGCACGAATAAGGGAAATGCTTTTATCTCCAACACAGCCTAGAAGCAGCTGCTTCACCTCCTCGGCACTGGGGAGAAGCAGAGAGAACAATCAGGAGGCACAGACAGGGCAGAGCAGGTGCCCTGGGGCAATTAAACCCAAATATTCCAGCATCAAATCTTCCATCCATTCTAGACATCCCCGCAGCCAGAGCCACCTCACGCCCAAGGCAGCCCTGCCTTTAAGCTGCTGCAAAGGAAATTTCTGCTAGGAAACCACAGCTCTGCACACGGCTAACCCCGTTTGCTTTGTTTCCTCAGGATATTCCAGCAAAACCTGGGGGTTTCCAGGCTTTTCTCCCGAGGAATAAACTCAAAACCACCCCTCAGATTTCCCACGTTTTTACTGCCCCGCTCCAGAGGGTTTTTCTCAGGCTGAAGGGATGTTTTTAGTAGAAGCTGTTTTTCAGAGTCTGGTGGTTGATTTTTTTCTGAGATGTTTGTTTATAAATCGGGCATGGGAGAACAGAGGTTTCCACCAAAACTCAGGAGGATCCATCTTTGCAAATCTTGGTGGGCAACCTCCGGAGCATTTTCAGGTCAGGCACTAAAAACCAAGAACGTGAGTGGCCCAAAGATGTCCACTGCTCAAGGATGTGCCAAAATCTACTTCCAAACCTCCTCTGCTGCTTTTGGTACCTGACCCCACTCAGCAGCACCTGCAGCTGCAATAAAAACATTTTTCAGAGAAATAAAAATCCCCACGGAGCTGGGGATCAGGCAGGACTCCATCCAACCCGGCCTTGGCCTGTTTGCAGCAAGATCTGGAGTGAAAATCAAACTCCAGAAGAGGGATTTGCAGTTGGCTCAGCACCCAGAAATGTCTCAGGGAATTACTGAAGTTCTCCTCCAAGGTCTCCAGCACTCTCTCTTCCTCGCTCTCAGGAGATCTCTTCCTGAATTCATCGCTGCCCTCCATCCTTTTGGCATTATCCATTCCCCCTTCCATCCTGAGCACTGCTACCCTTCCCCAAAGCACCCAGAGCTTGGAAAGCAGAGCCTGAAAGGGGAAACTCCTCCGGGAAGGACGGAGGAGAGAAGGGGCAGGGAGAGAAGTAGAATAAGGGGAAAACACCCCAAATAAAAAAAAATCCGACCCGGCAAAGGAGAAATGCAGCAGGACAGAGCTGTCACCTCGGAGAGGAGACGGTGACAGCCCCAGCAGCCTGGGCACCGTCAATAAATCCTGGGGGCTGCCTCAGCCACAAATTCAAGTCCCAGCCCTGACTTCAGGAGCGAGCAATATGTTCTCACCCAAACCCAGCAACCTGCTGGGCTTAAATATTCCCGCAGGGATTTATTGCAAGGGAAGACTGAGGAAAGGTCAGTGTGTGCAAGCTTGAAGTGCATTTTCTGTTGCAGGGAGCAGTTCCTCCCTGGCCTGGTGAGGTTACCCTGCCTGCTGGGGGCAGGCACAGCTTTGGTTCTGGGGACACATGATCCCATCCCTGTGGATTTCAGATTTCCTCAGACTCCTACACACGTTCACAACAACACAATAACCACCTCCTTCCCAAATGTTTAAATATTCTGCCTTAAAAACACCTGGAAACAGCACAGCCAGCAGGAAAGAGGTTGAAAATCCAGCACCAAATTGATTTTTTAATGGCCTGGTATACTGGTGTGCAATAACCATCTCCTTCCTAATATTTTAAATGCTCAGTCTTAAAAATACCTGGAAACAGGCTAAAAATCCAGCACCAAACTGGTTTTTCTTACTGGCCTGGCACTGGTGTGCCTTGCCTGGCTCAGTGGGACGCTCTGGGAATCCTGCAGGGAATGGGAAGTGGCTGCTGGAGAGCACAGAGCTTGGAGCTGGAAAGGTCAGGCAGGACAGGGCCAGGGCTGGCCCCGAGTGAGTGTCAGGCAGCCTAATTTTGTGTGTCAACCCCGAGAACGAGATAAACAATGACAAACCAGGCTTTTTAAATGAACTTGTCTCATCTGGTTCTCTTGATAAAGGGTACGTTTCTCGAGTTGCAGCGTCCCACCAGACAGGTTTAACTCTTTCACAGGGAGAGCTCCTCGCAGACAGGGAGGTGAAGGATTTAAATATCTGACAGGAAATTAAAAGGGCAGTGCCCCCCTGAACACAGAGCCCCGGTAATTCCAACCCAGCGCTCACCAACCATCAATCATTTAGCCCAGTCAATTAAACCGCCATTATTCACGGGTGAAAGTTCCATCATTTTATCTACCCCTAAAATTCAGCAATTTGCTCTCACGGCCTTCTCCTCTGGCCTACAAAATCTTTGTTTCTGCTAATAACCCACCCCGAGCTTGCACGGCATCCTGGGCAGGGCTGCAGCTCCCTGGGCCTCTTCCAGCCCCAGGTGTGCTCATCTGGAGTGCAGCTCTGCCCCAGGTGGATGAAATTCCCTCCAGGATCCAAAATCATCACCCCCAGCCCCAAATCTGCCTGAATCCCTTCAGCTCTTCGATCTAAAGCACAGCTACCAACCTCCACTGCCTCTCCCACACGGACCCAGGGAAGAGCAAGGCTGCAGGAGAGCCTCTCCCATAAGATCTTGGTGTTTGAGAGCACCAAGGAGGTTCAGAGCAATGCCAAAGGACAGGCAGACCACAAATAAAGCCCCTCATGCAATGCCTGGGATTTCAGATTTTGTGGTTTTTTTTTCCCCCCGGGACAGTGAGAGGCTGACTGGGGAGTGAAGCAAATTAAAAATGATAAGAAAATTCCTCATGCTGATGCACGGAAGGTTGGGAAATGAGTGGCACTGCATTGGTGCCACCCTTTTTCATTTCTTTTCCCAGGAACCCTCCCAGCCTGAGCTCCACTTATTACCAAGCAGCACAGACAAATCCCGAGTCCCTTTTAGAAAATTTTGAACCCAGCGCGACCAAAAAAAAAAACCCAAAAAACCAAAAACCAAAACCCACAGTAAAAAGATCCCAACTGTTGCAGACACAGCCCATCAAGACAATGGCCGTGCCCTCAGACAGCATTTCAAATACAGTTTATTAGTGTGTGATATGAAAAGGGTATTTTTATTGCATGATATAATGCAATGGGACCTTGGGCGCTCTGCAGAAGGACCTTGCACTCAGAAGTGTAATGAACCCATAGTCCAAAAAACATTATACTGTACATTAACCTATCATTAATGGCACATTAGGGCTGGGGGCATTGCACGCTCGCTGGTCAGGGCTCCATCAGGACACTGTGCAGGAAACCACAGCCTTCCCAGGCTTAAAACAAATAGAGAAAATAAATATTACTGCTGGCTGCGGGCTGCTTTCAGGGAAGCTCACTCGCTGCTTAACTTGCAGGATTTTCAAGGGGGGATGAGGAAGATGCAGCAGTTCATTGGCATGCTCTGAATGCATCAGATGCAGCTTTTCCTGCAGCAAACACGGCACCTGGTGAGAGTAAAAACTGGAAGCCTGCTCCCCTTCCCTGCCATTCCCTAAATCCTCCCTGGCAGTAGGAGCTGGGAATGGCAAGAGCATCCTCTGACCCAGCTCTCTCTCCGTTGAAAACCTGGGATCTGCTTGGCCTCTGCAGCCGCTTCACCTGAGCAGAATTCCAGCCCTGAACTCCGTGAGCAACCCACCAAATCAGGGCAGGTGGGACGTTCCTTCCACGCCTTCCCCCACTCCAGCTGCTCTGCTCAAAGGAAAGCCGCAGAGCAAATGTTAATCCAGGAAAGCCTGGCCGCCAGCTCATCCCTCCAATTCCAAAAAGAATCCCCAACTTGCCTGTCCAGCAGCACATCCCAGTTGGTTCTCCCATTGCTACTGAGGTGTCTGTGCTGTTTACAGCTCTTGGAATTAACTCCAGGCACGGACTCGAGGGGAAATTCTTGCCCACCCTCATGTTTAATGGGAGACAAGTCCAACCTCCAATAGGAAAAACACAAAGCTCAGCTCTGGAGCCGCACCAGCTTCCCAGGACTCCTGGAAACACAAAGTGCTGAGGAAGCCAAACAGCTTCCCCAGAATTCCTGGAAGCACAAAGTGCTGAGCAATCCAAAGCACCCCGAACCGACCCGGGTCCCCCTGCAGTGACCCCAGCACGTGTCTGGATTTCAGCACTCCACCCCTGCCTCCAGTGCTGGAGGATTTTCCATCTCGAGCCGCTGCCTCCAAGGACAAGCCACGCTAAAAGCTGTTCTAATTATCTGTGCCAGCTATCCACAGTATCCAACTGCGGCTCCCACAGCCAGGAATAGCAGCGAGGAATCCTCAGGCCAATTCTCTCCCTGCCGGCTCCCAAAACATCCTGAATTCGCAGGCAGGGGAGGTGGCAGGGCATCCTCAGGGGATGCTCCACGCAGCTTCCCAGGCTTTGAGCGGGGTAAAAGCTCTGAAGGCTGAGCACACGTTAATCCACAGAGACACAGAACGTACCCACGGGTGAAAGGACCCTGCAACACCCTACTGAAGTGCGAGCCAGCTGCTCCATCTCCTGCTTTCCTCTTGAAACGTTGGGATTTTATTTTTTTAAACCCTTTTAAGGAAAGTGTGAGCACCTGAAGTGCTTGGAACAGCAGGGACGGGGAGGCTCAGTTTGTGTGTCTGCCAAGAGCGTCCCCAGCGTCCCAAAGCTGCGGCAAGGTCAGCTGCAGCCTCCTTGTCTCCTGCAAATGGGATTGCAGATGACAGATTGAGCTTAACCCTAAAATTCCAGCTCCTCCTTGGGACTGGCAAGGCTGTGCTTGATCTGGGAGCGAGTTCTGGCTGGCCCAGTTCTCTCTCCCTGCTCCTGTCCTCAGTCTATCGAGGGCAAGGACTGCGCTCGCTGCGCTGGAGAGGCTCCAGCACCCCGAGCTTGGCTCAGCTGGAGAGAAAGCCCCAGAGTGTGGATGAGATCATGGGATCCCAGGATCATGTGATCACAGGATCATGGGATGCCAGGATCATGTGATGCCAGGATCATGGGATCCCAGGGTCNTCCCAGAATCATGTGATCACAGGATCATGGGATCCCAGGGTCACAGAATCATGGGATGCCAGGATCATGGGATGCCAGAATCATGGGATCCCAGGATCATGTGATCACAGGATCATGTGATGCCAGGATCATGGGATGCCAGGATCACAGGGTCACAGAATCATGGGATCCCGGGATCATGGGATTCCAGAATCACAGAATCATGGGCTGGAAGGACCTCAGAGCCCACCCAGTCCCACCCCTGCCCTGGGCAGGGACACCTCCCCCTAGCCCAGGTTGCTCCAAGTCCAACCTCGAGCACTGCCAGTGGTGTTTCCTGGGGAAACGTGAGGCTGGAACAGGAACACATCCCCACGGAAAAACCAGTGTGATGCTTTTCCTGGAAGTTTCTGCTCCTTCCTCGCTCCTCAGCTGAGAGCAGAGCCCAACCTGCTGGGCAGCTCCACTCGGGAAGTGGGGAGGGTTTTTTTTTTGTTTGTTGCATGGCCTGCTTAACATACACTGTAATTAAAACGTTGATTACTAAACAGTTTAAATATATGACAGACAATGCAGTTAAAGCCTACAGTTAGGTCAATATGTGATTTAGATTTGCCATTTAAAAACTCTCATTTAAATTTTGCATACATTAATCACTACCATACTTCAATGTTCTGATATCCACCTGACTACACTATTAAAATAAAACTTGCTGCCCCAGGGAAATCCTACTTATTCTTAATTGTTTCGAGGCTTTGATGGGCTTTTAATCTAAGATTAATTTATGCAATTTTAAATAACTCTTCTTATGATTAATAAGCTTGAAAATTAAAAGGAGTCTAAAGCAATTATAATGAGCATTTGGTCATAACCTCATTAGGAGAAGGAGTGAAGGATACAGCTCTGGAATTCTTACAAGACTACAATTTAAGGTTACTTTCAGAGGAGTCAAACATAGTTCTTGAAATTGCAAAGGCAGATTAGCCTAGGTCAGCCTTAGAACTATGGCTACCTAGATTAGCACACTAATGATTTTATCCCTCTGATGATATGTGAGACAGCGAACCGATGATACAAAACAAAGATAAATGGATAACATAACTTAAGCACTGAAGCCTTGGGGGTTATAGTTCTTCCTTATCTCTTTTTTTTTTTTGGTTGGCTTTTTTTTTTTTTAGAAGTACTTATTTCCTCCTATTGTTTCTCTATTTGTAGATTGACTTTCACCAATGCATTTTTTCCTTTTTATATGATAAAGTTAATTGCAAGCGATTTTCAGCTGGTTCAGTTTTGTTGGAGGCACCAAAAAACTCTTCTGCAATTGACAGGATTCATCTTCAATTAACAGCAGCAGCCAGGACTGATGGACGGACCAAGAGGAAAAACAGCTTAACTTTGACCTCAACACCTTAACCTGAAGAGCAACTGCCAACAGGCCTCACCCGAATTTCCATTTTTAAACAGCGACACAGATTCTTCATTATGATTCAAGTATTCTTTTCCCAAGCTTTGGACAGCTGGTGACCCCAGCACAGACCTCAGAGACCCCTCGTGCACTTGACTGAGGCGTCCAAACTGGCAACTCATCACCAGACAAAGGGTCAAGGGGAATTTTTCAGGCCAGAGCAGCGGGAATCGGAGCAGCTCCACTCCACAGCGGTGATCTGATTTCAAACTACTCAAGCCCTCCTCCTGCGGGACCCTGGCTCTGCTATTTTTTCCCTTCCTGTGGCAAAGACTGGTCTGAAATTTACTACAGAGTTTAGGCTTTGGCCGTGGCACAGAGGAATCTATTTGCCCATCTGCAGATCGTTCTTTCCACAGCAGTTTTGCTTTTGATATTTGTTGTTAAACCGGTAACTGTCCTTGGCATTCCTCGCGCCGCTCAGCTAGAAACAAGCTAGCTCCCAGCAAAGGTATTTCAGTTTTCGTGTTATGACTCTTAAAACAAACTAAAGCAACCGAAATCTAATTGGAGTTTACTTCTGCAAGTGCTGCTGAGGTTAAGAAGAGCTGTAGAGGAGGAATGGGGAGAGTGGCCCAAGGCTGATGGAGTCTGTCAACATTAGCAAGCTGTCGACAACAGAAGCAGCTCTGCTGAGTGAAACGCTCGGTGCAACATTTCAGGGATGGAAGAGGTTTGACTTTTGCCCAGCTCTGCTCTGGTTTGTGGCCTCAGTGCCCATTAGTAGCTGGAGCTCATTAGGTGTGTGCCTGGAGCACATCTTCTGGTGGGCTTTCATTTGGAATCGATTCGATTCGTGAGCTTCGAGACCTGGCTGTGATGGGAATGAAAGAGCGGCGGCTCAGAAAGAGCAGAGCCTCACAGCACAAAGGCACACCTGAGCTGAGCTCCGAGGGAGTTGCACCTGCAGGAGTGTCCTCAGCTCCAGCTCCATGGGAATGCTCGCGGTGACAGCGAGAGCAGCTCGGCGGGAATTAAAAGCCGGTACAGAAATTTCCTTCGAATGAGGACTACGTGTTCCCTACAGTATTTCCTTCAAATAAGGACTAAATGTTCCTTACAGCGCTTCCTTCAAATGAGGACTAGGTGTTCCCCTAGACCGGGGGAGAAGGGTGAAGAAAACAACTGTTTCCCCCAAGTTTTTCTGCTGGGAAAAAAAAAATAAATAAATTGCTAAGCAATTACTAAGCAGAAGTAAACTGAAACAATCTCCTGAATGCTTTTCACCCAAACCTTGGAGAAGAAAATGCTGTGTGCATACACACACAAATAACAACAATTAACAAAAGCAAAAAACCCTGAAAATGATGTGGCTGGAAGCAAAAAAAGGGAGAATGAAAGAGCTCGTACTTCGTTAGCATTTTTGTGATGAAGTTTCTGCAAATGAACAAGTTGTTTTTAGAAGTACCACTACGATCATCCTGCATTCCGTGGCTACACGCTGCCTGCACGGAGCGCAAATAACATCCCCGTGTTTGCCAGCAACCAAAGGAAGAATTAAATGTTAGAGGGGAAGGTGCTGCCAAATCCCCTCGTCTGAGGAGCAGAGAAAGCTCAGGTACGAAACGATGTTGGAATAAACGCACAGAGCCCTGCTGAAAACACAAAATATATCACCACTAGTTGGCTTGGGAAAAAAAAAAAAATCCTTTGAATCTCTCCCAAGGTCACTGAACAACAACCGAGGCCACCACCACCATTTCCACGCTCAGAGCTGTATTTTAATCCAAGAGGGAGCTCTGCCCTGGTGGAAACCTGGCTCTCCCCAGCCCAGCAGGCACACGCTCGTCCCGATTTACAGCGGCCGAGCGTTCCCCCCGACCTCTCCCACCAAACCCGAGCGGGCAGATGCACATTTATGGCACGATGAACTTTTCCACGGCTGGATTTTGGTGTTTGAGGCTGAATAAAGGCGCGTGTTCCGAGCTCTGCCCCGGGTGGGAGCGCGCGAGCAGCCGGCTCCGGAGGGGAGGCCGCGGCTTAGGAAAAAAAAGGGAAATAAATAAAAAAGAAATCATGTTTAATTTAAAAATTAGAAACTGGAGCAGGCTGTGAGCACAGAGGTTGATTGAAACAAAATTTAAATTCCTGTCAAGCCCATTTAAACACAGGGGCCCTTCATAGGCAATTAGCTGCTCCCTGTGAAGGCTGAGCGAGGCCGGGCCTGGTCACTGTGAGGAGCCGAGAAAAATTAACTAAAATCAGGCGCTATGAAATATTTAGCCTCCCAGTTTATCACCGGGGTTTGGAAGTGTAAACAAGACAAAAATCGATTCCTCGGTGCCCTCCAATCAATCCCCCAAAATGGCGAGGGCATCTGTTTCTGCTCAATTTTGTTTACTCTGGCAGATTTGCCTTAATTGCGGTTGTTTATCTCCCGTTGTCCCCGGGGCCCTAATCTCCCGATTACTAATACTTAACACTCATTTCACATCTAAAGCTACTTCTAATCCTCAACAGGTTTCTGGAGCTCTTAAAATTATGGAGGCAAGGGAGATTTCTCTTTGTGAGAGGAGCATTTTGCGGCCTGCAACCAGCTGGGCCCAATCGCCACCAGGGATGGCGGCAACAAAGGTGCTAAAAGGCTCTTTCACAAACTCCGAAGGGAATGCCACCGAGAAAAAAAGGCCTTTGATGGGGAAAAAAGGGAAAAAAAAACCACCCCTGAACAAGGGGACTCTAACAGTCCAGCCAAATAAAGTTACTGTCATAATCAAGCGCTGTCAATCACAATGAAAATCCAATTAAAAAATCTTTCAGCACAGCCCCTCTTCAGGAGAAAAATGTCCCCTATTTATATGCGGCTTTTTTTCTTTTTTCCTTTTTTTTTTTTTTTTTGTACACGGCACAAATTAGAAAGTCATATTAATTGATTTTTTACTACTTTAGGCCCTGATCCTCCAGCTGAATTTCTGCGGATGGAAGAATCAAGCGGCACAAATCTGATTAAGGGATTTGAGGCATAATGCACACAGGTCACTAAGAAGCCATATCTCTATCTCCTGCTTTATACTCTCCTTATTCATAGGCAATTATTACTCTTATTTAATACTGCAGGAGTGTCCTGAGGTGCTAATTGGACTAGAGACCCACATGTAGCTGGTACTGCACAAGCACCAGCCATTTTCATCTACGCGGTGTCTGAACACATTTAAAATGCCAATTTCATTACACAAATAAAAATCGTACGTGGATTTCAACAGTTGCCTGTTAGAGCAAATTCCTCGATGAATTTGGAATGAAAAGAAAGGACGGTATTGTGGGGTTTAGAGACGGGTCTTATTTTGGAGCTGCTAACAGATTCTTTTTTCTCAGTTTTTCAAAATAAATACGTAAGGAAGACAGCTGACATAAAATATCGTGGAGGCAAATGCGCAGCTTCTCAATATCCAGTAATTGAAAGATTTGCAATTCTGCTACCAAAATGAGTGAGATGTAAATATTTGTCCCCGTGCCTGGAGAACTACTGAACAACCAGCAGTGCCAAATGAAACATTTGCTCAAATTAAACTGCAACGCCCAGGAGACTCAAGTAACCAAAAAATATGAACTGTATCCCTCTAAGCTGTTGCCAATTTGTTTTTGTCCAATTTCCTTAGATTTTTCGACACCTCTTTGAGCCAACTCGAGTTATTCCTTTTCTCATTTTGCTGGGAAGTGCTGCTATTTTGTGCAGCTCCAGGGCATGTCAGGAAGGGGAAGTCAGATGTTCCTGTGTGCTGGAGGAACCGGGTGATCCCACGGCAGGCAGGGAACGAAAGTGACGCCTTCAAACTCCAGAGCTCAGCCCTCACCCTCGTCACCCCCTTGCTCTTGGGTGACTGCTGGATTTAGTGACCCTGGCAGAATGGACTGCTCCATTTCGAGAGCTGATCTCTCAAGTGGCAAAGAAGAACTCACAGCCCCAAGGACAGAGATGGCTTTTTTTCCCTTTTTTTTCTTTTTGAAAGACAGAGGGGGAAATAAATATCCCCGACCCACCTTTCCCAATTTCAGCTCGGTGAGCAATGCTGCCACCTGAAGAAACACAGATTTTTTTTTCCTTTTAAGCAACCTTGAGCAAGGAAGAGAATGAACACCCAGTGACAGGAGCATCCTGAGCCCTGCTGTGAAATCCTTGCCTCAATATAAATTTTGATTTGCCTTCAGTGTATCCAGGATTTGATCCAGAACTCCTTGTCCACTGCGTGTCTGAACGGAGAGACCGAAGATCCAGTTTCTTATTTATCCCATCTATTTCATGGTTGAAATGGACGATCCTAAAAAAACCTTTTCCAGCCTAAACAACTCTATATTTACAGTGGCTAAAATACTTGGCTCTGTACTTTTTTTTCCTCGAGAAACCAGGAGAGAGCCATCTGCATGTGTTTGGTGTCTGTCAGGACTTCCCCTTGTCGTGAATAACTGGGATGGCTGTGACAGAGCAGAGGCTGAAGATCTGCAAACAAAGCCATTCATCACAGCTCCAAGCAGAGACAATTTTATCATCCCTGACGGAGATCCTGCACCCACCGGGCCGGGATAAAAGAAGCAGCCAAAGAAGGAAAATTCTTGGCTCCCCGCGATTCAGCAACGATGCCCAAACATCTGGAGAGGTGCACACAACAACCGGGGATCTCTAAAGCTGATCTCACAGGTTCTCCGGGGTCTGGGTGTGCAAAGTGCTGAGAGCCCTCTGGTCTATCCCAAAAATCATCCTCATCCAAACCCCAGTCCCGGTACCCAGCGGTATCGCTGGGGAAAAGCCCTTTTATTGACAAACCTAAGCACCAGTGTTTTATTGGCTTTATTCTGGGGGTTTAGATGAAAATCCAGGCGGGATTATGCTGATCCTCCATTTGTTTGTTTAAACCATGGAAGTATTTCCTGAGAGCTGAAACCGGGGGTTTAACACAATGAACTGCAAATACGTTTAGCTACTGTGCAGACCCTCTAAAATAAAGCGATGTAAAATGTAGCTACTTAAAACCCAGCCTCACATTTTAAATTTCCTTGTTGTACTTGTTGGAGATGTGGGAACAGGCAGCTAGAATCCCTTCTGGAGAGCCTCTAACATCTTGACACGTGTCTTAAGATATTTCAATACACAAATGAACTGTTTATCTGGGAAAAAAAATACCCATTATAGCCAATAAAATCAGGGGTGCCTGGTCTAGAGCCATTCCTGGAATGGAGACAGGGATTGCCAGATGCAAAGGAACGGAAAAATTCAAAATTGCATCAGGCATTAAAATAAATAAAATACCAAAGGTTTTCCAGCATGTCAGTGGCTTTGACATGACGATGTACAACTTATCCCATGCCGTTTAAAATAATAAAATACCAACTTTAGAAGCGTCAGTAGCTTCAATTTTAGAAAGGAGAAAAGCTCCTGGTTGTGTTGAAAACGTGACAACTTGAAGCAAAACCATTAGACCTGTGCAGAAGCAACGGAGTGCAGGAGGTGGCTGGATCCTCTCCCTGGCCAATTTTTTCCTGGAGAAATCCTAAGGGCTGAGCTTTGACGCCTCCGGAGGAAAGCGCCGCAGAACAACCGCTCTGCTCCGGACTTTCGGCGTTTCAAATACAATTTCTTGACGTAAAACGCCTCTCGTTCCAACAACCAGCCTGAGCATGGAGGAGTTTGATGCTGCACTAACAACAATAAAAAAAACCCCAAAAAACCCAACAAACCAACCCCTCACCGAGAGACTCCGGCCCTTCCAAAAAAAACCAAAAAAACAAAAAAAAACCCCAACAATCTGCAGAAGTGCAGGCCGAGCTCGCAGCTCAAGAAGAGATTTTAAACAATTACCGAAGCGGGGCAGTGATATCATAAAGGCAATTTCTGCGCTAGCTTGTTTTCTGCAACTCTCTTTTGCCTCCGAACAGCTAGAACAGATAATAACTATTAGTAAATCAAACTCCTGCAATATCCAGCTGTGTCTCCCACATTTACATACAGATAGAATGGGTATATGTTTTTAATATGTATGCGAGCCGTACTTTTACCACAGCTGAAGTGCACGCTACAAAGGAGGAGGAGAATGGGAATGGAATCAGCATGAGATAATAAAGTGGCCTAGATAAAGTATTAGCCAGCGATTGATCTCAAACAGGGGATGTTGCTTCTCTCTGACCTGATTACTTACTATGCATAGATTCCATTAAATAGAGCTTAGAATGGAGAGCTTCGGGAAAACACCGTAAATACAGGCACAGCCCCAGCCTCAGGGCGCTGCTGCCCTGCACCCTGGGCAGGAGCAGGGGTTTCAACCTTCCCTGGGCTGCCACTGCACTGCTCCCAAACAGGCACTGCCCCCAGAGCCAGAAAAACGCCCTGGTTCTGGTAAAAAACCTCAAAAAACGCCCTGGTTCTGGCAAAAAAAACCAAAAAATGCCCTGTTTCTGGTAAAAAACCTCAAAAAAAACATTCTGTTTCTGGCAAAACCCCCCCAAAAATGCCCTGTTTCTGGTAAGAAATCCCAGAAAAATGCCCCATTTTTGGTAAAAAAACCCAAAACTTCCCTGTTTCTGGCAAAAAACCCAAGTGCAAAGGGGAAAAACCTCTTTGTACAGAAGAATTGTTGGGATTTTCATTTTAGAAAGGGAGAGGAGAGACAGACAGGAATGTGCTGTGCAGTCTTCCCTGTGATAATATAGGAATATACTCAATTTATTTGGCTCTCTGCCTCTCTCTTTAGAGGGAACAAACTGGAGATGAAAGAGCAGCATTTTAGGGTAAGTTTAGGATGACCACCGGTAAATTCTGAAGGTTGTTCCGTTCCCTGAGTTGAAAATTTTCTCCTTATCTGGTGAAATTCCTTATTTCACTGCTGTGGAACAAGTCAGTTGACTTGATTATGCACCTACAGAAAAACCAAGGGGATGTTTTATGATCTTAATGGGATATTTTTAGGATCTCAATGGGATATTTTGGGATCTCAACGGGATATTTTGGGATCTCAGTGGGATATCTTGGGGTCTCAATGGGATATTTTGGGATCTCAATGGGATAACTCAGGATAGCAACAGGGTATCTTGCTTTGGGGATGGCTGCAGGGAAGAAAGGGCGGGCAGTAAATAAATAATAAAATAAATAAATATTTTTAAAATTTAAAAATAAAATAAAACCTGTGCCTGATCCACCTGCACATGGGCATGTGTGGCAATGAAAAGCCTGACTTTAAACAGGAATTCCATCCAACCTGGCTTTGGCCCTGCTTCCTGACAAAATGGACATTTTGGGTTCTATTAAAAAAAAAAAAGAAAAGCTTTTTGCATGCGTGGCAATTTTGGGAGTATGGAGTTGGAAGGATACAGTGGTGACAAATTCCCGAATTCACAGGATGTTTGCGTTCAAGGGATGTGGCACTGATGCTCTGCTCTGGCTGTGACAAGGTGGGGACCAAAGGGACTCCATGGCCTTGGGGGGCTTCTCCGACCTCACTCATTTCCTATTTAAAGTTTTGTTTTTCCTGGCCCCATTTTCCATCAGTTAGGAATCAATTTCTGTACGCATATTTGGGCCCAGATATGTACATCTGTACATCTGTGCACACAGACACAGAATGCCAAAGTGTGTATTCATATTCATTTTATCAATAAAGGGCTCCTTGAGAAGACTGGGGAAAAGCA
>VWZN01007428.1:33680-36180 GCA_013396955.1 Regulus satrapa
AAAAAAAAGAAAAAAAAAGAGGTCTTTGATTTGTGGAGTTTGGAAAGTCCTTGAGCTAGATTAAACTGCAGTCTTGTGAGACCAAGTATCTCTGTGGGGGCACTTCACAGAAATGCTCAAGAAACTCGTGGAAAGCTCCTCTCTGCTTACCCATGAAGCTATCAGGGTAAGGATTCATGAGGACAACTAATTAATTTCTCTTCTCAATTTCTGCCTGGCTTGTTAAAGCAGGCAGGTTTTGCAATGCTGCCTCCTGTTTGTGCAGAGCAGGATCTGCTCCCCTCCCCGAGCTTCTGATGGAACTGGAATAACACAATCATTTAAAAGTGACAGGCAAAAATCGAGTCCTTCTCCTCCCTAATCCGACACAATTAAAACAAAGAAACCAAAAGCAACCCTTAAATCACAATTACAGTGAGACACCTTTGAAACCAAAATGAATTTCTCTAGGGTGAGGAAGAAGAAAAGGTTGGAAAGCAGAGCTGATGTTTAACTACAGAGCTGGTGCCCAAACTGCTCCAGGGGCTGGCAGGAATTGCTTTCCTAGAAGGGACACTCCAACTACATAAAGGTTAAACAAAATAGCCCTGGAGAGCTCCAGGAATATTGAAAGGGCTCTACAGGATGTAATCCAGCTTTCTGCCTATCCAACCTTCTCCGGAGGCAGAGCAGACATCTCTAAAGCCACGGGCGTCAAAGGATGGGGAGCTGAAATGCTGAAAATCCACCAAGCTCCTGGGTCTGGGCTTTTGGGATCTTTGGACCCAATCTGCAAGCAGCCAGGGAAGGCTGGGCTGAGCAGAGATCAGAAAAAATGGCATTTCTAGAAGGTTTTGGGAATTCTGCAGCTAAAGGAAGCAACTAAATGGTTGGATTGGATGCTTTTGGAGGTATTTTTCCAACCTAAATGATTCTAATCAGTGTTTTCCTACTAACATATTTTGATTAGCAAGATAAAAGGGAAATAAGTACCCACAGTTTGGAAGAGCCTTGAAAATAATGTCACCTCTCAACCTGCTTCAAGAGATGCAAATGATTGCTATGAACAGAGCTCTGATTTTCCTGAAAAACTTCATCCCACATTTTCCTGCAGAGGTGCAGAACCCAGCAGTTACCACACTGGAAATGTAGGCCTGCCTCATTTACCTTTCACACTGAGAATTTCTGATGCGTCACAAGGAAAATGCAGCATCGTAATCAATGCTACAGTTCTTGGAAATTGGGCGTGGAATTTGATTTCCTGAGTGACCCCTGCAGGTATCAGGCAGGAGAACACTTCAGAGGCCCAGGTGGGTTGTCTGGGATGTTGTTGGAGATCTGGAGGCCGAGCAAGGAGCAGGTAGGATTTCTTCTGTCAGCTCAAGAGAAAATATCACGGGAAACTGTGAGACCACGAGCATGTGAGAATGTTAAAAAGCTGTGGATTCTACCTGCAATATTTAGGTTTCAGAGCCAACACCCGCTTTTCTCCAGTCACAGAGTCATGGAATCGTCAAAGCTGGAAAAGACCTTCAAGATCACTGAGTCCAGCTGCCAACCCAGCACCTCCACGCTCACCACTGAACCTCGTCCCCAAGTGGCACATCCACACTTTCTGCAACACTTCCAGGGGTGGTGACTCCACCACTGCCTTGGGCAGCCTCTTCCAAGGCTTCACAACCTTTCCCACTAAGAAATCCTTCCCGATATCCAATCTAAGCCTCCTCTGGCCCAGGCCGAGGCTGTTCCCTCTCCTCCTGTCCCTGTTCCCTGGAGCAGAGCCCGACCCCCCCCCCCGGCTGTCCCCTCCTGTCAGGGAGTTGTGCAGAGCCAGAAGTTCCCCCTGAGCCTCCTTTGCTCCAGGCTGAGCCCCTTTCCCAGCTCCCCCAGCTGCTCCTGGGGCTCTGGGGTTTGCATTTCTAATCCCTATTTCTACTCTCTTTGTACATCTGGAACAGATTCCGACGACGAGAACTCGCAGGAATTGTTCCAATCCGCTCCTATCGCTCGGGGAGCACAATCCCCTTCCGGGGCAAATCCTCTGGCTGCACCACCACGACAAACAGGGCCACAGGCAGGGCATGCTCCCAGCCAGGTTCCTGCTTCCAGCCCCTCTGCAGCTTCACGGGGAGCGCCCTGGAGAGGACGCGGCTCCCTTCGCAAGGGGAACGGAGCTGGAGACAGACTCAGCCCGGCGCTGGGAAATCCAACAGCTCTCAGCTCCCAAACACCAGCAGCCCGCCTTTACTGCTGGCCGTGGCAGGAGGAACTGCATTAACCACCAGCCTGTGCCCATCCCGGGCCAGGAGCAGGGATCTTGTCACGGTGGGAGATGCTGCTCCCATCGGGATTGTTGCTTAAACGAGCGTGGCTTACTTGGAGCTGGAACGGAGCTCAGGCGAAGTCGGCGCGTGGTTAAAAAAATAAAGGTTAAAAAAATAAATAAAAAAATAAAGGCAGGTTGCTCCATCCAACCTAATGCTCCTCACTAATCCTGCCATTAAAAAATAATCCCGGCCCC
>VWZN01007428.1:41180-47728 GCA_013396955.1 Regulus satrapa
TGGGAGCGGGGCTGAACTTGGCTCTATTTATATTAGGCAGATTTTTCACTGCTAAAACCACGTTGTTTACCTTTTCCCCAGCTCCCATTATGGGGCAGCTTCAACGACCATAAACCAAAGCCGAGCGCCGACAACTTTACGGCCGGGGCTTCTCCTCTTGCCCACAGTTCAGGGAAAAGGGAGGCAGCAGCTTTGCTGAGCATTAACAACTGTTTTAAAAAGGGCTCATCATAAAACGTCTTGTTTTTGTCTCCTCCCCTAAGCTCCAGGTTTCTGTGCAGTACTGGGAGACGCGAGGTTTCGGAGGCAGGTTCCTCTTGAGGGACCCGAGTGCAGCGGCTGCAGCCCAGAAGCTGCAAAATTTGGGGTGCTCCAACCCCACGTGCTGCCCAAAAAACCCGGGGATTGAGGAGACTGATGAGTTTTCACGTTTTCCACGAAGAAATTTAAGCAGTGGAATGGCAGCAGTGATACAAGAAAACCCAGAGTGAAAGAAGACCAAAAAAAAAAAAAGAGCAGGACATGTTTTGAGAGCATCAAGGAACACTTTGAGGTGCTTGTTGGAACTTTCTGTGTCCAGCTCTGGGACTACCCAGCTCCAGAAAGTCATGGAGCTGCTGGAACAATTCCAGAGGAGCTGCTCCAAGGGTGGAGCCTCTCTGGAACCAGACTGGGAGAGCTGGGAATGCTCAACTGGGGAAGGGAAGGGTCCAGGGAGAGCTCAGAGCCCCTGGCAGGGCCTGAAGGGGCTCCAGGAGAGCTGGAGAGGGACTGGGGACAAGGGACAGCACACAGGGAATGGCTTCAGAGTGGGAAATGAGAGACTAGGTGGATTTTGGGCAGGAGTACCTGACTGGGCTGGAATTCCCAGAGCAGCGGGGGCTGCCCCTGGATCCCTGGAATGTTCCAGGCCAGGCTGGACATTGGGGCTTGGAGCAGCGTGGGACGGTGGGAGGGGTCCCTGCCATGGCGGGGCTGGAACGAGCTGAACTTTAAGATCCTTTCCCAAAGAAACCATTCCAAGAGCCCATGATCAGTCCCCCTCAGAAAAGGCACTTCTAGCCTCCCACCATCAAGACTCTCCCTCAGCCACATCAAAACATCTCTGAGCCCTGCCCTGCTCATCACCCATCCCCTGCTCAGAAGCTCCTCCAACCCTTCCAAAAGCAACTGAAACAGTCTGAATTCACAGAATCAGCTCTGGATTTGGTATTTTTGAACCTGCGTTGTATTTTCTGCGGACTCACCTACTGCAGGTGACCGTTTGTGATTTGCACGAACGGGGCAAGTGATTGAGAAATCTGCCCCATGATCAGAGTATTCCTCAGGCCACGGAACACCCGTGGAACCCGGATCCATAAAGCACAATCTCACAATCTCCAAAGGCGCTTTTTTTCCCCCCCCCACTCCAAGGTTGGTTAAAAGCGCCGAAGTTTCTCTCCTGTTTCACCTCCCGTGTAACGAACGCCTCTGGTCAGGGAAGACAGCTCCTGCCAGACCATGGGGTTCCTCTCCTGTCTCCACAGAGATCCCTGGGAGCGGCTGAGCAGAGCTCTCCCATCCCCTCCTCGCTGCAGCCACCAGCACAGTCAAGGGAACTCAAAGGAATCCACCCCGGGTAACTTGGAGGAGTCACCAGCTAGAGCTTTAATTTTCACTTCCACTCCCTGGAATCAGGACTTGCCCTGGAGCTCTCGTTTGAGAGATTTGCAGGTGACCCAGGGTTAGATCTTCCCACTGCAGTTAACAAATTTTCTCTTTACATATATACTGCTTTTCAAGCTCCTGATAGCTGTTTTTTTTTTTTAATAGAAAAAGCCATCTACCAACAAATCATACAGTTATGATTTTTAAGGGAAGCTTCATGTGACAGCATTTATTATCCCGTATTAAAGGATTTTAAAAGTAGATAGAAGTTATTTTTCATTTGTACAAATGAGGGTTGAGTTCTAGGAGCAAAAACTAACATTGTGTCCTACTGACAAAAGCTTTATCTCTGCCCTAATCTAAAAGGTAAAGGAGCATCTAAATATTCTGGTTTCCATGGGGCCTTCACCACCGTTCCACAATTCCTGTGGAATTAAAGGATGATCTTCAGATATATTTTACAATTTCCTGCAAAATTGCAATTGCTGATAGTTCTGCAAGAAGTCAAGGCACCAAACCAGAGAGAATGACCTCCCCTAATTTGTTCCTGATATTCTGAACACCCTTCCCCAACCCCATTTGGGGATTTTGCAAATGGCAAACTTCAATCACTGTCACAAAACATTAAAAAAAAAAAAAATAGACAATTCACAACAACCTTAATATTAAATATATTCTTACAATTATATTATGCTGCTTTTCCCCGAGGTCTCCAAACAAATTTATATAAAGAGATTATTTCATCCACCATTGAACTGCAGCCACTTCTCAGAGAAATCTCTTTACCAGAGTTTAGAAACGATTCAACAAAGTGGGCACGGAAAGCTCCACACTGTTGGAGGGACTGTGGTGACAAGAACTCCTCCCAGCAAAGATTTCTACACCAGAGCAGGGCCAGAATACCCTGACAACAAATCCCTTGGTCAGCAGGAGCAGGGATGAATTTTTTAAAACCCCAAATTTAGCAAATTGCTGTTGAAAATTTTGGAATGATTTGGGCTGGAAACTGTCTCCAAGGTCACCGAGTCCAACCATCACCCCAAGCCGTGTCTGTGTTTGCTGCCAGCACCACAAAAAGCGGGTAAGGAGAACAAAGGATGGACGAGCAGACACCAAACAAAGAACTGGGTTTGGTTCCACCCACATCCTGCTTTGTGTCACCCAACTGGCAACAGAGAGGAACAGCAGGAGAACCTTCTGGGCACCGTGGGAGAGGGAAAACCAGCAGGAAGAAAATAATGGAATCCTCTGAGGGATCCAACAAAGTCCAAACCCCCAAACACCGTGGTGGGATGTCCAGGAGGGATGGAGGGCATCCCTCCTCCCTGGGCATTCCCAGGGAGCTGTGGGAACGTTCAAAGGAGAACCCCAGCAGGCAGAAATCCAGGGAGGCCCGGAACCAGGGCAGGGACACCACAGCCATCACCCCTCCTGCATCCACGCTCCGTGTTCACTCCACACACAGCTGGGAAAAACCTTTCTAGGAACAAATCTGGGGAGCTGAGAGCCTCCAGCAGCAGGGTTGGAGAGCAGCAGATGCATTTCCATCAGGATCGTCCCTGCTCCTGAGGGCACCCCTGCAAGTCCCTCCTGGCTTGCAAATAAACACGTGAAATGTTGAAGTCTCTCACTTTTTGAGCCATCTAAAAAAAATTCAGATCTTCCTCTGAGGAGCTGCAAAATCAGCAGCGATCGCTGTCTATGTCACAATTCCAGGCACAGCTGAAAGGGAGGGACCCAGAGAAACACAAATTTGGGTGAACGAGGGGAATTTTCCAGCCGAGTGGGCTAAGGCACCACCATCCTCTGCTGTGTCACTGGACTGCCCAGGGAGGGTCCTGCTGCCCTTTTGGGAGCCAACTCCAAATTTCCACAATGTTGGCAGCAGAATGGATGCTCTGGAGATGAGGGAAACACCTGCCTGGACCTCCAAAGGATTCACTCCTTACCTGGGGCTGGAGGCAACCAGAAACCAGCAGAAACAACCCCAAATTTCCACGGCGTTGGCAGCAGAATGGAGGCCTTGGAGATGAGGGAAACACCTGCCTGGACCTCCAGAGGATTCATCTTCACCTGGGGCTGGAGGCAACCAGCACCCAGCAGAGCAGGAGATGAGCCTGTCCTGGGGGAGCACATTCCTCAGCCTCTGGAACCCTCGGGATTCCTCAGGCCAAGCCCTGCACTGCTGTGCCCTTCTCCAGAAGCAGGAGGAGCAGCAGGAATTGCTGAGCACCCCGATCTGAGCTCTCACAGCTGCGCCCTGGCCGGGGAACGGCAAAGGAGCCCCGGGCTGGGCTCTGCTCACACCCAGCTCCTGGGAGGACCCTGCTGCTCACCCAGGCCAGCAGAGCCCCTGCCGGGCCTGCCCTGTGTCCCCAGGAGTGTCCCAGGCCAGGCTGGAGCACCCTGGGACAGGGGAAGATGTCCCTGCCCGTGGCAGGGGACGTTCAGATACGAGCTGAAGGTCCCTTCTGCCCCAAACCAGCCTGGGATGACGATGAAATTCCAGTCAATCCAACGTTTCCTGAGGGCTCTCCAAGGCCACCTGAGCCACCCCGAGCACACGGATCCCTCCAGCCCTTCTGGCCCAGGGAAGCTCCAGCCCCAGGACTGAGGTTCAGGGACACCCAGGGCAGGAACGGGAACTGGGATAACTTTCCCTTCCAAACCCTTCAGGGATTGCAGGAGGAGAGGAGAGCCTTCCAAACCTGCCAAAATACCTCGAGAGGAATTTCAGTGCTTCATGGGCAGCTGGAATGCTCTGCCTGGGAAGGGACCTTCAATCCCATCTCATTCCACACTAGACAGAAGAAATCCTGGAACGAATCAGAGCCTGAGCCCAGCTCCCTCAGACTGCCTGGAATTCTTGGGGTTAGAGATCAAAAATACACATCAGCCTTTCAAGATCCCAAGCCAACAACTGCTAAAACATACTAAGATCACATTAAAACTTGTTATAAAATCATTGTTTTAAAACTCATTATAAATGTGTACTGGTTACCACCATTTCCACACTTTACCATATTATTTAAACATCGATTTTACATTAAAAAGAAAAAAAATCAGGAAGATGAAGATAAAGAAATAAAATCGTTCTCCTTACATTTCAGATTCCTAACAGGTCCTTAAAAAAAATTTCTAAAATCTCTCAATTTTTCAAACATGAAAGCACCCCTGGAAAAACAAACTAAATTAAAATTTTACAGCAAGTTTTTAAGAGGCAAATCAAATTCAAGTTCAAACTTATTTCTGGCTATGGAGAAAAAAAAATAATAAGGCAAAAAAAGTATCTGAAGTAAATTATCAGGAATGATCTATGTGAAACCTATTCTGAGAAATTAGGAAGAGTTTAAAACAATAGCAGATGACTTCAAATATTGCCAGTGATTTCTGGAATATATTATAAAAAGCAAAAAGATTTGCAGAGATCTATCATATTTAAGATATTACCCAACAATTTCATCCCCTGTTTTGGCATTAGCATTTGAACAGTGTTTAATGTCTTTTAAATGGCTCGATGTAATGCTAGATCTGGAAGACAAAACATTTCTTTCTTACCAGGAAACGTGCAGTAAACAACCCTCAATTTATCCTCCCCAAAGAAATGAATGCTTAAAAGGCTGCTCCTGCCAGTGGAAAAAAAAAACCAAAAAACCACTAAAATGGTTATTTCGCATCCCAACTTTAACTAAATATTTTTTCCCCCTGACAAGCTGCTTCCATTTAAATGAAACCAGGCCGGATTTGGTCAATAGTATGGATCGCAGAGAACAAAAAGAACCCTAGACCGTGCTAACGCAGGGATCAGAAAGCAGCAACTTCATTTCAAGGCAGGCAATTATTTAGCAAACTCGGATCCAGGGAATAAATCCCCGTTTTGCAGGGGAAGGCTGGCACGGGAGCTTTCGGAGCGGGAATGAAATCTCGCTGGCAGAAATCACGGCCCGCGCTGCTCTGCCTTCTCCCTCCGAGCCTTTCCCAACGCTGGCATCTGGGAAAAGTACAAACCTTGCCCTACCGGGAGGAGCAAAAAGCCGTTCGCTCCCATCCAGGGTGGGTTGTTTTGTTTTATTTTTATTTTATTTTTTTTTCCCCCTGTTCTGTTTTCTTAGGGAGCAAAGGCACGGCGAGTCCGCAGCGAGCGCTTTCCTGGGCTGTAAAAATTCCCCATTAGCCACTTCTGCTTCCTTGGCTCTGGGATTTAAGGGTGCCTCCTCCTCGAGACCAGGAATATGTCATCATTTTTTTTGGACTGCCGGCTCTGACAGCCTCATCTCTCCCAGTCTGAGCTCCCGTGCTCGGGAAAGGAAGGAGGGGGGGGGAAAAAAAAAATCAAGGAGAAAATCCAGCCACGACTAAATTCTTCCCTAATTTATTCCCGTTATTTTTCCTGCTGCAAAAATAAACTCTGTATATAAAAAAGAGCCTTAAATTAAGGTCTCTTGCTCCCACTGCATTTTGAGATAAGTTATTTGAATCCTTGGCTGATCTATTTTAACAAATATCATCTCCCGCGTCCATCATTCCTCCTGTCTTTTTGATCTCTTTTTTTCCTACTTATCGTGTTCTTTATTTGAAACAGATTTTTAACAGATAATCTCCGCCGTTATAACAATATCTTGCTCGCATTTTATTCAAATAATTCTTAAAAACAGCTTAAAAAGCCGTTTGGAATAACATCAAGCTCTCCATCAATCAAACAGCAAAAATTCCGCTGGCGGTTGTATAAACATCAGATCAACTCCGACGTCTTCAAGGATTTCAGAGCGAACCATAAAAAACTCCATTAACTTCTGACAAAGAATGCAAATTAATCACAACATGGGGTGAAATGAAATTAAAGGCTCTTTTCTAATCAATGACAAGGCAGGATGAAATATTTGGTGCCGGGATGCTCCTGC
>VWZN01007429.1:1452-56501 GCA_013396955.1 Regulus satrapa
CCCCAGGGCTCGGCTCGGTTTGGCTGCACTCGCCCCACCAAATGCAGCATCAAAAAGAGCTGAGGGGTTTTTCCAAAAAATCCAATTTTGAACTCAAGCCTTGGTACACACAGCTGATGGCTCCTGTAGGAGAAGACTATTTACATGCAGAAGCAAGTCCCTCATTTGCATCTCATTTTTATTTAGACACCCTTCCCAAAAAAAAAAAAATTTTAAAAATCAATACATAGGACAAGGAATGTGCAGTTCTGTTTTATTTCCCCTGTACAGTATTTGTACAAAGGACCCTGCGCAGAGCCCGCAGTGGTGAGCAAATGGAATAAATCCTGGTTGACATTTCAGAGGTTCTCATTCTGGCACTGATGTTTGCAAACCCGGATTGGCACATTTAACTCCACTCATGGCCACGTTCAAGAACAATTTATCACGTTTTGCAAACAATTCCCAATAAAAATCACGTCTAATGAGTGAGCAGGAAGTCCCTTGGGGTTTAGTTCCACCTGTCCCCTGTTCCCAGGGGAGGGAACGGGCTTTTCTCACACAGAGCAGCAAAAAAGATTGATTTGGACTTTTAAAAAATTATTATTGAAGGGAAATAAAAATCAACCAGGTCTGATTTGTTTCTCTATTTCATTTTATAAACTCTCATGGCGAAACCCCGACAAAAATGGAGACGGGATCTGAGGGGAGCGGATGGTTTCTGCCGTAAATGAAAAAATCCTCGGGAAAAATAAAGCTAATTTCTTTAAGAATTGTAATTCATGGAGTGAGCCTTGCCTCAGTGCTGCCTTTGGAGGGGCTGAGGAGATGCTCAGAAGCTGATAAGCCAACCAGTCTAGATTTAATTGTAGGAGGAAAGCAAAATAATCCAACGGACAAGATCTTCCCTTCCAGTGATACAGCAGCGTGTAATTCCAGGGGGCCAAGCACTCGTGAATCCGTGCACTAAAAACCCTCCAAAAGGAGACAAACCCCATTTTGGAGTGTCTGCTGTCACCGCACTGGGGGCAAGCATGAATCTGTCCCCTTTGATCTGCCATAAAAACCGTGTGCGAGTCAGACATCAGAGATCAGGCATGCAACGCGTCACAGAAACGGATCCGACAGCAGTGGATATTAAATAAATCTTCATCAGTAAAAAAAAATAAATCAGTCACAGATTGCTGAGGAACGTGGCCGCAGGTCTAGAGCGGGTTGGGTTGTCTCTTACACAGCAGAAATTCACCACGGAGCAGGGGAAAGGAGGAAAATCCTCTTTGAATGTTTCTGCTCAGACCATGGCCACCCCTCTTGTTGGTCCAGGAAGTGCCTGCAGAGTCAGGCTCTGCTGGGCCTCGACGCTCTTTGAGTGTTTTTACCAAAAAATGCAACGTCCAGCCCATGCTCCTGGGTACAGAACAAGAGTGATGTACAGAAAAGAGTCGCTCTCGAGAGACAGCTGCTGGCAGAGCTTTCTCCTGCTCTGCAAACGGTTTAGCAACACAAGGCTCAAAGTGTTTCAAGAAAAAGGGCTGGTAGGAAATTAAGAAAAAAATGCTCATTTGTTCCGAAGTATATGATATTTAATTGTAATGAAATAGAATTTTTGAAAATGTCGAAATCAATGAGTGAAGTAAACATGAGAGCTGGAATACTATACCTGCAAAATTATTCATTCCATTCATTGTCATTAGAAATGGTGTAAAATGTTTATTAAGGGCTTGGCCTACAGAGGCACGACATAAATAGAGTCAAGTCCTGCTGAAATGTCATCAGTCCGCAGCCGCTGCGGGAACGTCGGCGGGGCCACCCCAGGTGACAGTCCCAGCCTCGGGGCCCGGCCTCCCCAGCGCCGCCGGGCTCGGCGTCGGAGCCGGGCGGCCGCCGCACCCGCGCTCCCCCGGAGGAGCCCCTGGGGCAGGTGCCAAAGCCAGCAGAACGTGCTTGGAGAGGGCAGGGGGTGCTGGCCAAGTTAATCCACCCCTTCAAAGCCCTGGGCGTTCTCCACGGCCATGAGGAGCTTCTCCCGCAGGTCCTCGAAAGATTCGTACAGAGGTAAGTCTAGGCGGTTAAAGCTGGACAAGGAAAAGAATCACTTAAGAATCCAAGGCAAAACAGAGCTAGAAAGAACTAGAAGTTATTTTCCTTATTTTTTAAAGGTATTCATTATTTATAAGAATCCCTTGTTTAAAGGGATCTGAAGGGATCTGAATTACGAGCGCAGCCCGTGGTGCCATGGTGCTCCCTGCACACCACCTCACGCCTGCCCAAGGTGAGCTCTGCAGTGACTCTGTGCTGCCTTCTTTTGCCAAGCTGGCATTTGGATTTTTTTGTCTCCTTTTTCCAGGAGAGGGCAAAAAAGCCAACAGAAAACCCCTCCCTGTATTTAGAAGACAGAGCCTTTGTTCTCTGGCAGTTAAAAAAGATTCAACATCCAACAGAAAATCTCCCAAAGCTAAAAGCTGACAGAGAATGGGAACTGAAAGAGGATGGGTTTATTGTGGGCTGTGCTCAGGGTAATATTGTTGAGTTTTGTTTGGTGTGTTTTCAGGTTTGTTTTTTTTAATTAAAGCTCACTGTTCTGCAGAATTCATTTCACGGAAAGATCCCCAGTCTGTACTGATCGTCTATAAAATAGTTTTATGATTTAGCACTATTTTTCTTTAAAAAGCCACATTTCTGAACTGTAACAGAACGAGGCAAATTTCTACTGAATGCTTTCATGTTCACAAAACCGATAAACCAGAGTTAAATTATCTTACAACAACCTTACATTTGTCTTGATCTCTCCAACGATTTATGGGCCTTCTGTGATATCTGACTGCAGTTCATCACATCCACTGACTAGGATGTGGGAAATAAAATATTATCCTTCAGTTTCTAGGTTGGTGAAGGCACTGAAGGGATCAAATGCTCTTTTGAGGCAGAGCTGAGCAGGCTCAGCGGTGTGGCAGGAGCACCTCTGGAATTGATGCTTTGGTAACTTACCAGGTATGAGCTCGGGGCAGCTTATCAGGAGTTCCCCACTGCTCTATTGTAAACAGCTGAGGACCATTTGAACCTGAAATGAAAAATGAAATTGAGCTGAGATGGAATTGAAAATGAAAAAAACACATCAGACAGAGACCGCCCGCACGTGGTTTTGAACACGGAACAGCGATCATGGGCTCAGCTTTTCCCCCGTCGACCCATTAAAGCAACACCCAAGTGGTTCCTTCTCTCCGAGCCCAGCGAGTCGGTTTCGGAGCTCGCGTCACGCTGAGGAAAGCGAGCTCAGAGCCGGGCACGAGAACCGCGGCGCTCCACGGGGCTCGGAGGTCGGCCGGCGCTCACCGTAGAGTTCAGCAAATCCGTTCATAGGCACGCGCGACGTCCCGGTCACAAACTGCAGGAGCCGGATCCGTTTCTCTGCATCCATCAGCAGAACGGCCTGGTGGCAAACGGACAACTCTGAGCGGTTGGCACAAAGGGAAAAGGTTGCCAAAAAAAAAAAAAGGGCAGTGACTTCCCCTTCCGGGAGGGCTCCGAGGCGGTGGCCAGCCTTACCTTCCAGAACCACTGGATGACAGGATGATTTGGGCAGTAGCCGTTTTTGTAGATGGTGTGCTGGCGCCAGTCGTTGACGTCCACGTCACCGAGGCCACACATCAGCAGCTGCAGGGAAGCAGAAGGGCGGGATGGGAAGGACGTGACGGCAACTTCCGCGGGCTTGGCTCAAGCGGGACTGGCGGAGGCACTGTGGCACTGAGGCACTAAGCTGCTTCCAGAGGCCCAAACCCCCGGTTGGGGCTTTTTGAACCCCCCAACCACCTTCCCGAGTAAGTGCAGGTCTTTGTGTGTCATGAATCGCTTGATTCATGAGGAAGAAATCTCTGATTTCCAACTCGGAGCGAGGTGGTTGTGTCTGCACATTCCCTTAGGGAGAGGGATGGATGACTGAAGAGCCCAGAACGTGGCACAGAGAACTCTCTGCTCGGGGGCACCAAATGGACTCACCTCCAGTTCGTTTTCATCAAAAATTTTAATCAGATCAATAGGAAGCAGTTCTGTGAATCCCTAAACAGAAGGAGAGCAAAGTTAGAACTCTCATCCCACATCAATCCTAATTAAAAACATTGATGACCAAATTACTTCAAGCTCGAATAATTAAACCGGAAAGAGAACGATCGTATTCTCATAAGGGAAAGATGATCTATTCTTGCACGAGCTAAAACAATCAGAGCATAAAACTTAAATATTCTGTTTACACTCTCTGCCAAGCCCCCCACTCCCTTTACACAGACACCAGTGGGTAACAGATCTGTGTTAGAAAAAAAAATTCCCTATTTCTGTGAGAGAAAGGAGCTGAAGAGCCTCACCTCGAGAAAGGCATTCATTTGTTTCTGTACTCTGTTGACAAAGCGCCACTGGATGACCAAGCTGCAGAAAGCAACAAAACTCCGTCAGGAAAACAAACTCGTTAGTGTGCAGAGGTTTCAGCAACCCCAAGTTCTTTCAGTTTGTCATTTACAATTTCAGCAAGTTCAGGTAAACTGTGCAGCTGGCACCGGTTATTCCAATTTCTCGGCTGAAATTTCCAAGAGACAAACTAAAAACCCCAGTGACTCTGAATGGGAATATTTTCACTCCTGTAGGTACCTCTGTGAGCAGATATTTTATTCTTCCAGAGCACTGGGTAATTAAAAATTCCCAGCAAAGTCTGCAAGCTCTGAGGAGAGCTGTCAGGACACAGCACCTTGCCTATAAATAAAGAAATCAACAGCAGCATCAAAGGGACACCTCGCTTTCAGTACCAGCCGCCCGCAGCACAAACAGCTCGCGGGTGCAAGGCATAAAAAAATCCATTTTGGTCCAGGTCTAGGCAGTGGAAATGAATTCCCAATTAGCACGAATGTAGCAATTTCAATGCCTTTCACCTCAGAAAAGGCCCTGATTTTCAAATGCCAGGAGGTGTTTAGTGAATAGGTGGAAGAAGTGAGAAAAATGAAAATGAAACCCAATTTCAGACCAGGTCAGTTTTTGGTAGGAGCGCTGGCACCGGAAGGACAACAGGATGAGGGCCAGGCTGGAATTTCAGATGAACAAAGCACGTCATTTAATTTACTCTTTGTTCTTGTATCTCCATAGACCCGATGCTAAGAGTAAGATTTCTCCCCCAACAATCCCTGGTGCTCTTGTGCAGTACAAATGACAGGAATTAAATTGGAAGTACAACTGCTCTTTCTTACTCCCAGGCACATTCCATAATGATACTTACTCGATGTATTCCCGCTTGTTCTCATTCGTTACCATGATTTCGGACCCATTGGGCTTCAGATCCACTTGATATGTCTGCGTTTCACAAGAGAAAAAAAAAACCTGTTCGTTGTGGACATCCCAGAGCAGGGTTTTACAAGCAGTATCAGGAAATCATCAGGAAACTGATTGATGCTTTTGAACAACCTTGCACTGACAGAAGGGAAAACTGGCAGAGAGAGGCTGGCTATTCCCTAATAATTTTTAATAATATTTAATTCATTTAATAGGAATATTTACTATAATTATTATTTCCACTAATGATACAGCAATATAGAATAAAACCACAAAAGAGGTTCTTTATAAATACAAAATTGTAATAGTTCTTATTCATAATAAAAGAAGCTGAAGCACGTATTGAAACTGCCCAAAACCTCTCTATTTTGTGGCTTCAATACTCTCCCCTAGCTCTCCACATAATCCACAACCTTCTGCTGCTTCAGAAAAACAGCAGGACGCGCTGGAAAGCGGATCAGAATGTTTTTGGACAGTGCATGGTTTGAAATGCTGAAGGCAGTTTTTATAAAGGGCCCTATAGTCCGCTCATTCCTGGAGTCAGGGTCGAGCTCACAGAGGTAGATGGGAAGATGCAAAAATAGGTCATAAAAACCTCTGAGCAAAGGAATTGAATTGAATTGAATGTTGTAATTGAGAAGGAAACACCCAGAAGGAAACCTGGCAGCTTCCTCCAGTCCCTCCAGCTGCCTCTGTGCTACCTCCCTGGCATCCGGGCTTGGACCAGGTCCCGGCCACGTTTCCTCCTCCTCCTCCTCCGCGCCGCTATTTCGCTCAGCTCGTCGTGGGAATGCGGCGAGGCGAAGGCTGAGCCCGCCCTTCACCGCCACGAGACTCCGCTCGCTCCCGACCGTGCTGAGATGGACATCAACAACCTCTGCGTACCTGCCCAAAGTTCTCCTCGTCGATGCAGAACATGAGATCCAGCTCTGTGGGGTCGTTTTCCAGGATCCACTTCAGAGAGTTGTAATATTCGCTGTCCTAGGGGAGATGGCCATCAAATGTGATTGGGGTAACGGGCACGTTAGAGCCGTACGAAGCCGCGGCGAGCGCCGGCACGGCTTCAATGGGGTCTTACCACTGACTCCATGTCCTTCAGAGTTATGGGCTTGCCCAGCATCATCTTGTAGAAAGGTCTGATGAAGAAGCCTGCGAGAGAGAGAGAAAGAGAGAGAAAGAGAGAGAGAGAGAGAGGAGAGCGTTACCTGCCCTGCTCCGGACCTGCCCGTTCCGTAAAGGTCCCACCCTTGGCCCTTCCCGTCACCTCCTGACTCTATCAGTCCTGCAACTGCAACAGCATCACAGCAGCGGGGTTTATTTAAGCACAAAAAATCCGATTTTAGAGTTGCAACAATTATCCCCTAACTACCATACTCCACTGACAACCCTAACATTAATGGAAGGGAGAGCGAAAAGCTTGGGGAGAGAGTTCTGAGCGGAGAAAGGAGCGAAGCTTTGTAGGAAACCCACACTAAGACATTCAAGTGTCGCCTGTGCCACACTGTGCCCAGAGCCCCGGGGGGCTCCCATTTCCTCACCCAAAGTGGCAGCAGCAGGAGAGGAGAGGGACTCACCATCCAGCAGCTTCCCGTGGTACACGGCCAGGCCGGCCACGCGGCCAATGAACGTGAAGTAAGACAGGTGGTCTTCATTACAGAGACCTGAATTAGGATTAATCTGAAGTGTGTAGTTGTCCCTTTTTTGGGGAAAGAAAAAAAATCGCTCAAGAACCAAGCCTTGAAACAAGCAGATGCTCAGATATGTTACTTAAGTAAATGATGCAAAATGGAATGTCTATCCCTTGAGAAGGCAAATATTTAATGGACACTTACGTTGCTGAGTATTCAAAGAGACCATAGTAAGGGTTAAACATCTCCTTGGACAAGAGAAAAAACCATTCTCTGGCCACACCTCCATAGTCAAGTCCTTTTTCTGACTCAAATTCAATCCAGAGCCTTGCTTTTAGTACATCAGGTCTTTTCACTGACATGATTCTTCTGTAGGACTCCTCAAAAATGTTATTTCTGTGTAATTTCATCTCAAATCTGTTGGGTATGTCAGCCTGTGTGAAAGAAGATTAGATTATCCTCATTAGTCTCAAGAAATAAGCCTTTATGCAAATTACTGACTGGTGACAGATCAGACATCTCGTGTTCCAGCTCCCCGTGTTTTTATTTCCCAGTTCCAGCACAGTGCTGCAGACCTCTATGGTAAATATTTGATGAAAACCATGAGAAAAGCATCAAACAAACCAACCAAAAAAAGCAGAAAGATGCACCATGCTCCATTTTAAGGGTGTTCAAATTCATCCCCAAAAACATGAGTTCTTAAAGGCTTCCAAAACCTTTTTGGATGAGACACCTGTCCCATTCAAACTCTGCTCCGTGATTTCGGTTCCTACAGCCCCCCCAGCGCTGGTTCTACTCACAGGTTTCTTTAATTTCTTGCGGAAATAGTCGTATTTCTGCTTGAACTCCCTGGAGTACGGCACCGCCTGTGGGGGAGCAGCGGGAGGAGGCGTCATTCCAGCCCCCAGGAATTAAAAAAGTATTTCAAAGTATTTAAAAGGACAGTATTTTAAAGGAATGTACAGCCCTGATACCACACGTTGTGCTATCGGCTCCCCTCATGGGGCACAGATTTAAAAATCCCAGGTTCATCTGCTCAGTCCTGAAACTCTTAAGGTTCCAAGGATTCATCCAGAATCATAAGGGTACTCTTGGCACCAGGAATCACCTTGGGATTGGAAGTCTGATCATAACTCAGCATAAAACCAGCATAGAAACTCAAATAATCACTCTTTGGTGCTTTTAAAATTTCAAGTAAAATGGTGTGTTTAATTTTTTTTTTTCCCTAAGGCTGATATTCTGAAACCTCTGTTTACCTGCAGGAAGTTTTTGCGTCTATTAAACTAGCAACCCATTTTTTGTCTTTTTTTTCCTCCACACAAAGGCCCACCTCTCTCCTCCAAGCTTTTAACTGTCCAGAAATCCCCAAATAAATAGAACAACCCATCAGCTCAGTAAAACCCTCCTGTCATTAACGACCCAAATAATGGGAGCGCTTCTCCACAGGCATCCCCAAACCCTGAACAATCTGGGAGAACTTGGTGGGACGTTCCCAGCTTCTCCTGACTTAGGATGTGGGCTGCTGCGGCTGTTCCAGGACATTCAGTGGCATTTCCCCCAACAGAACTTACTGGGCCCGTGATGGCTGGGTTCTGCAGCCTGGGGTCTTCCCACTGGGTGATTTTATTATCTGCAAATAAAGAAAAGAAACGATCTCATGGCTTCTCTGGGGAGCACGCTGGGAATTTCTGGGTTTTTTTCTCCCTAGCACTGCTCAGCTCTGTCAGGGTTAGCAAAGGCTTGTGTCTCCCCACCCTCTCCAGCCCTAACACACTGTTTAGTTGAAAACATTCACTCAAAAAAACACAGAACTGCCCCAGGACCCAGGGGATTTGCACTGCTTTGATGGCAACATCTGCGGCAGCTGGTGAACACATGGGCTGGGAAGGAACCCCAAACTTTTGGCAACCACACCCTGGGTTACCCTTTGGAAATTCTGCCTAGACAGCTGAAGTCTCATACTTCTAGATCTGGGGGGAAATAACGTTTCTCCTCGACTCGGATTGACTGAGAAGGTCAAGGGAGGCAGAACTGTCCCAGTTCGGTGCAAGAGAATTGCCCGCTCGTGCCCGACAGACGCTGGCCCAACACAGCCCAGCTCTTTCCATCTGCAGCTTTGAAGAGCACCGGGAGGACGAGGGGAAAGGATCGGCGGGACCATGCTGGGACTCCCCTTCCTCCCGAGATTCTGAACGCGACGGAATCACGACAAAGCAATGGCGTTGCAACAAGAAGACAATGCCCCAAACCCCTTGCCGGGTGCCACCTCCGACGGTGAGGTGTCGCTCACCCCGTGGCCTCTGTTTGCTACAGACACTGCTCTAAAGGTTAGAAACTGCGTGGCAGGGATCAAGATTGCATTTTCCATGCTCCTAGAGCTGGGAAAGCCCTGGAAATTTGGAGCATCCTAAGCTGGTTTAAAAGGGATCTGAAAAGGCGTCATTCAGACATCAAGGGGAAATAATTCTAAAGGATTGCAAGCACATTTCAAGACATTTAATCTGTTAGTTAATTTCACAGTACAATATTATTTTTTAATTTCTCTCCACACATGAAAGCTGTTCATCACTTAGGGCTGCCAGCCCGAGCTCCAGAGACCCCAGAGATGCACGGAGCGGACACCCAGCCCAGCCCTTTCCCTTTGCAACCCCTGTGCTGGAATTCCCTTCTACAAACTTCTCTAGCACCGGCAGCCACAAATCCCAGCGCCAGTTTGCTGTGAAATCAGAGCTAACACAGCTGGAAATGATGTACAGCGGGTCAGCTCTTCACAGTGTGCGACGACACCAACAAATCTCACGCCAAATTCCTTTCCAGAACCTCAAAGGGATTTCATTTCATGGTAGAAATGCTCTTCCAGGCCTACAAGAGTCTGGCACGAACTACTCCACCTGGAACCCTAGCTTAGGATTCTCTGTCTTATCCCAAGCGCACGTGGATAACGAACTCCTTCTTTTGGAAGGACATTTTCCAAAGTCTCAGGGTTTTCCAATCTTTCCGAAATTGGAGTCGTTTGCCAGACTCGCTCTTTTTCGCCATCCTGTTCCAGCCAGCCCCCGGCCCCTCTCCTGCTCAACCGCCCCAAAACACCGACTGAATATCGCCACGTGCTGCTCAGGCTTCAAGGGGAACCCATGGTCCGTGAGCCCCAGCCCAGCCACCGCAGCACGAGCAGCTGGCACCAAAGGGACAAGAAGCTTCCCTAAACTTCTATGGAAAACGCTCGAGAAGCAGCAAAATCCGCTCAGATCAAAAGAGGCCGAGGGAGAATTCAGATGCGCGTAAATTTTGCTTCCTAACAGTTACAAATCCTCTTGAAGAATTCTAGTTGCTGTAGGACCTTCACCTTTTATTCTAGGGACTAACACGTGCTCCAAGAGCTTTGGGAGAGTAAAAATCGAAGAGTTTTGGGAGAGATTGGGAGGCTCAGCAGTTACACAGGCATTTTAGATGGGACCCTTTGAACCTGTGACTCCTTAGTGGCAGCAGTTGAGAATCATTTGCCATAGTTACATTTCCAGACTTCTGCTGGAAAAAAAAATTACAGAAGAAAGAAAAGGACAATGAATTTATACTGCACAGTTTGGAAAGAAGGGTGCTTGATGAGTGTATTATTTCTAGTGTTAAAAACCATTTCAAAATTGGCATTACTTTAAAGGCAGTCTTTTAATGATGACTTTTAAACTGTCATCTCTAATGATGAGTGTGGGAGCTGGTGATACCGAGGGACAAACTTAATTTTTTAAATAAGTTTAAGTTTTCACTCTGTGCACCCTCCTCTGATGGTTAGGAGAGTTAGCTGTGGCTGTGAAGAAATGTCTCATTATAGGTCTTAAAATCTTGAAAAAGGACAACAAAAAAAAAAAAAAAAAAAAAAAAAAAAAAAAAAAAAAAAAAAAAAAAAAAAAAAGACCCGGCCCGGCCTTTGTGGGCCGCTTTGTTCCCAAACACCAACAAAACTCACACAGCAGTTCTGAGATGCTCTAGGAAGACAAATCTACAATGAAACATCACTTACACTAAAACTCCACTAACAGAACTGGAGAATATTAATGGGCTGGTGCAGTTTCACATGCTCTAAATAGGAAATAAGATCAGAATCAGCACTGCCACAGACCTGAAAGCAGAGGAAAGTACTTCTCGGTGCTAATTGCTCCGCTGCCTATATGTGGAGCTGTGGCTACAGGATCTTTTCTCATCTTATTTTCTATTCCTAGTGTCGATTTTAATTCAATTAAGTGCAAATAAGCCATGGGATCATCAACAACAACAACAACAAATTCAAAATATCAACAAGAACAAAAGAAACCACAGAGAGGAAATGTTAATGCTTCACAAGTCAGAAAGGGACAAAGCTTGATGAGCCAATTAAAGCAAGCTTCCAGTGAATGTACAGTACCGTAGGAGGGCACTAAGTCTCTGGTATCAATGTCTCCACATATCAACACCTGGCTTCCTAAATGAAGAGTAAAATCACAAAGCTTTCACTTCAATACTTGGTAGCTCCCTTTGTCTATTTGCTCTAGCACCCGAGTGCTTACTTACTATGATCAATATAAAACGTTCTTCCATCCAGGTGTATTCTTTCCTCCCAGCCAGGCTGGAGACGGGAAATAAAAACAACAAAAAAAAAGAGAGAATAAGTGGAATGGTTCTGGTCTGACAGAGCCTGAAGCAGGGCGTTGCCCACACCTACTGGACTTGTCTCCGAGATGCTCGCGAGGGAGGAAACCCCAAGTGAGCAGATAATAGCAAGGGCAGAAATCCACGCAGGCTCAGATCTTATATGGGTGACTGCGTCCCCTGCAGGGAACGTTTTTCAAAGCTTGGAAGTGAAAAGCTCTTGCCTCAGGATTCCCATTCCTGCTGTGAGCAAACAATTGCAGAGAACAGGTGGCCCACGGTGGCTTCACTGCAAAGTTTCTGCTCCTACTTCTGAAAGCCATGGGAGTTACTTCACTGGAAATGTGTAACCCAAGCTACGGAGGGACAAGAATGTCCTAACCTAGTCCTCAGTGCTTCCCTTTGCATCCGTTCCCTTTCCTCGTGTCCCAAGTGCCTGCAGGGCAGAAAGGAGAGAGGATGGACAAGCAATGCCAGAAAATACAGAGCAATTCTTGCACTTCCACCTTGTTGGAGAAACTTAAAACGCTGTAGTCATCCCAACTTCACTGCAAACCAGGACGTTTGGCCGAGGGGAAATCTGTTACCAACCATCTGTTGCTAGGGACAAGTCAGGCTCCCCCGGTTTCACTGTGTGGTTCACCCCCTGCAGTGAGCAGAACAAACTGGAATGGGCCCTTCAGCGCCTCCAAGGTACCTGGACAACTGCAAAAGGTGGCTCCTAAAAAAGGCCAAAGAGCAATCCTGCTGCTGTGGCCAGGAATGTGTCAGCTTTCACACTTTACTCTCTGACTTTAAGGTCTGGGAGTATTTTAAAAACGAAGCGAAGCTCCACATTTGACACGGCTGTAAATCCCCATTATACTTTGATCACAAGCGTGACAAAACTTCTGACGTTAAATTGATGATTTGCTCTGCAAAATATGGAGGTTTCACTGAAAAATCCAAATTTATTCTGGTTTCTAAATGCTAGAATATGCTGGTGCACCGATTGAACTCGCTTGGCACAATCTGCTCTGGTTTTCCTAAGCAGTAAATAATTATCTAAAAGCACAGTCAGAGACACAGCCCAGCTAAGTGTGTGCAAAGCTCCACACTTCAGCAGCACAGAAAAAGGCCATGAGTTAGAGCCCCCTGGGCTGGCTCTGGAGGGCCTAGGCAAGCCCCAGCAGAGCCCCAGGACAGCAGGCATAGCTTAGAACACAGGCACAGCATCACTTACAGGAAGAGGGCCCAAGTCATTGGGGTTCAGAGATGCTTTGGATCTCAAATGCACTGGAAACTTCAGCCGTGGATCCTCCTGGAACACAGGGAAGGCAACTACCGTAAATCCAACAGAACAAGGCAGATCTACAAAGTCAAGCACAGCCTCCTCTGGAAATCCTCCTACATTTACAGCTATTCTTTTGCTTTCAGAGAATAAAACTAAACATGCCTTATTAGCATTCCTACATGCAGTGAATTTTCCGGCGCCGAGCCGGTTCGGGTGGTGTAAGACCTGACTCCATTAACCGTGTGCTACGTCCAGGATACGCTCCAAAAACCACAGGCCCCTTCTTAGGACGCCCGCACTCCTCAGGCTTTTACATCCCCGTCCACTTTTTTTTTTTTTTTCTTTTTCGCCTCTTAAAAACGCCAAGGCCACGCGGGCAGGAAGAAGGAGACGGGAGCACGGCCCCCGGTGCGGCGGCGCCCCTTACCCACGTGGTGGTCTTGGTGTTGTGGTCGATGAAGAAGGGGCGGCCGTTCGGGGCGATGCGCATCTCCCAGCCTGGCGGCAGGAAGCTCTGGGCCCCCTTGTGCTGGGGCTTGGGGGAGTTGTAGGGGGACGGCTGCGGGGACTGAGGGTTGGAGAGGGTGTCCTTCACCGCCCTGCGCACCGGAGAGTCCTTCATGCCCTGCGGAGCAGCAAACAGCACCGTTGCTCGCATGGCACTCGGGGCCGCGAAACCAATCCGACTTGGCTCGGCAGCAAAGCAGCTTTTGGTTCCTGACATAAGGAGCGCTAGAATGAAATGCCGGGACTGACTCACTAGAGCTTCATTCCCTCTCTCGGTGCTTTCTAACGTGCCCAGTCTTTTGCAGCAAAGGACACGGTGCTCTGTGCCTTCCTCTGCAAGGAAAGCAAAACGTCCCCGGGATTTACACCTGAGCGTACCCGCACCTGCCCTGAGGCGGCCATCTCGTTTCACCAAGGAAAAGACCGTAGTTTCTGTTTCAGGGGCAATGCAGCTCCTTCACAAGAAAGCCTTTAAGTGTGTGAGCCATAGCTCTTCAAACTCTCGAGCGTGAAGAGGAAACGTGAAGGACTGGCTCTCTTCGGCACAGCCACGGGGAGCTGAGGTGAGAGTTTGAAGCGCAGCCCCAGTTTGAAGGCCAAGGAGCGCGGAGGGGCTCACTCACCTCGAGCGGTGCCGACAGGGTCACGGTGGGTGAGCTGAGGCTGCGGGGCCGCCGGATCTGCGGCTCGCTCAGGTGGTTGCTGCTGCTCGTGCCGGGCCCCACCATCCCGTCCTCGGCGAGCTGTGCCGGAGCAAAGGCAAGTCACAAACACTCCCCGTGCGTGGGACACGTTCAAACTGATGTCATTACTCTCATCTCTACTGCTCATCCTGACCGTGTTTCCTCATAGCCAAGGTATTTAAGGTAATTCCACTGGAAGGGCCAAGAACCTATGGTTCAATTAATGGCTCCGGCTGACTTTCAAATTCCATCTGAAGAACACATTTGTCTCCTTTTAAGAGCTCTTCTGCACCTCTGGAAATCCCTTCCCTCGCAAGCAATCGCCTTAACCCACGCCTCAACGTAATTTAAAGAAGTAACCAAAACCATCCCAAACCGCTGCAGCTTTGAAGGATTCACCTCTATTGGAATGCTTCCCATTTTTCCTTTACATTTCCGATTTCCGGAAGCTGCTTCGGCTGAAACTGCAGCACGGTACCTGCATGATGGGCCGCGTCCACGTCGTGGTGCGGTTGTTGTGGTTGACATAGTAGGTCCGGCCCTTGGCGTCCTTGCGCTCCTCCCAGCCCGAAGGTAAGCCAGGCGTGGTGTGCACGTAAGCCACAGAAGGCTGCTCGGGTAAGAAATCACAGAATTCTTATTTTGTTATAGCTAAAGGACATTTCAAAGTCTGTTCTTCGTGAAAAAATGCAACTTGTTAACTCCTCTCAATTATGGAAAAATCCTGTTCCTGATTTCATTTAATTGTGCTCTTTGTCACGTGCCTTTGAATCCATAAACTTTTTTTACCCAAGAGATCTTGTGGGTCAGTTTGACATAGATTCAGCAAACAAAAAAGTTTACATGCCCTCAAGCATTCTGGTTTTTTACCCATAAGGACAAAAAGGAGCTCTGCGTTTTAATGAGTTTTCCTTACAAGGCTGGGGTTCCTTCCTTTTATCAGGATGGAGAAATAAAAGTTAAATAACCACGCAGTCAAGATCTCCCAAGCCCTGCTCTCTGCTTTACCCCAGGGTGTCTCGAATCGGTTGCCAGCAACTACTGTGGGTTTACAAAGTTCATTTTCACCATTTTGCTCCGTCAGGAGATAACCCCAAACTGGAGCAAGATAACGAACTCCATTTCCCTCAGGCCTTTTCCAGAGCAAGTGCCAAAGGTGCTGTTTAAGGGCAGAGGTGACACAAGGAACTGGAGAACTGCGGGGATGAATCAAGAAAGGGAAAGAGAACAGAGACACTTGATGGCTCAGGCAGCTGACGTACTCCAAGAGGGAAGAGAAAACAGAGGGAAACAGATGAAGAATCCCAGCAGAGACTCTCAGACTCATTTCTTTTTCCTCTGAAGAGCCAAGGGCTATTGGCTATCAGTGGCCATCAGTCGGGGGTCACGGAGGCCACAGCTTCTGGGCCTGAGTCTGTGGGTGCTGCTCCAAGGAGGGGCTTTGTAGCCACACTGAAGGCAAAACCGAGATGACCAGAGACTTTTCCTGCTGGCAGGGCATCCAAAGACCCAAGAGAGTGCAGAAGACAAAGGATTCAGACCTGTGTAAGTGCCAGTTCCTCCCCAGATCGGGGACTCTGGGTGTAAATGCTGAGCAAAGACAAGGGAGATGAGTGACTGCGGTGTGGTGAGCTAAAACAGCTGGGTACAGCTACACAGGTATTTGCAGGGAAATATTAATATGTTGCTCTGAAAGATCTAACCAAGACAAGCTGCTCTGCAGGTTATCTAGCACAATTAACTAACTACTAATGAGTCAGGCGTTTTATTTAGACTTTGCTATTTGCGAGTGTGCTCCTCTGGTTCTAAAATTAAAAACCAGTGATAAAATTAAAAACAGCATTACAGAATGATGCATCAATACCCAAAGTAAGATTGACTGATTTCCCAGATGTTAATAGAGATTTATACTGAGCAGAAATGAAATTTCTTTCTCTCAAACAAATTCTCTAGGAGGGCATAAATTCATAAAAGCCATTTATGATGGTTACTGTAAATGAGTTCCATGAGCAAACTCACTTCAGACTGGCAGTTAATTAGGTTAAAGGTCCAAGACAGATAATTTGGTTCAAGTTCAATACAGATTCATCCCACTCTCCTTGTATTACACTTTCGGCAAAGCCCATCAAGAATTTTATGGGATGATCAAACTACAGCCTTGGACTGCTGGAAAATGAAACTGGCACTCATTAAGAGCTCTGTGCTATATCACTGCACCCCTAAGGCTCTCAAATTAAGATCAACTTTAAGAATTTAAATTAATTAGTCTAATGGAGAGTAAGGGAAGACAGACACAAGATGCCAACACAGCTACATGTACGATGATTTGATGTCTCTAATCACTGCTGCTTCCAGTATCCTTTTTTTTGCCTTTTATTTTGGTGTAGCTTTCATTTCTCAGGAGCCTGTGGCACTTCCTTAGTCCACAGCTTCATCACAATCCCATGCCACATCCGTGCCCCTAAACCACGCCAGTAATTTGAGTAAAACTGCAGTGTTTTGAGAAATTTTGAGAGAACTGAGACAAAAAATACGTATAGCTGTATCTCATTCAACACATGGCCGCTTTCAAACAAACCAAAAAAAAAAAGTTCCTCGTGGTACAAGACCTAAACGTCCCCCCTGTTTTATCTAGAGATAGTGCTTGATAAAGAGTTTCATTACCGTTGGCTCCTCTCCCCCTGTGACAGTTGAAGAACGAGCTCTCCTAGAGGGACCGTTCTGCTGTTAAATGACAATGAACGTTAATTATGCTCAGGCCCATTTCCCGAGAGAGAGCAGCCAGGTGGGTGAGAGCGAAGCTGAAAGGCAGCTGCTAGCCAAGCCAGAATCCCAGAGGAGAGCTGGATTTAGGGGGACTCAGTTGCCAAAAAGAGATGATTAGCTCAGGAAGGATGGAATTGTGGTTAAGAGAGAACGAGCAATGCGGGGACGGCGGCTCCGCTAACAAACTAACACCGGTCCTTTGCACATTCACGCGGGACGCTTTGCTAACTTGGCCCAAACGATGACAAAACTCTCGGAAGAGAAGCCTCATCTTTGGAAATTTAAAAAATTTCAATTTTTTTTGGTAAGCTTTGCTTACAAAGCATCTCTGTACCTTTCCCTATTCCAAAAATCTCCTTCCATAAACCTGTGGAAGTTCCTTCCTTTCCGCTCCAAGCAGGCTGAACACCAAACTGGGATTTTAGATGGATTTCTGTGTTGGGAGTAAAATCAGCTTTCTGCTACGTGGCTGCTCCAGTTCCAGGCAGAACTGCCCTCTCCTCCTCCTCCTTGGAGGAGTTTCTCCATATGCAGTAACCTAAATTTTCATAGTAAACAACTGAGGAGAGGGTGACTTGCTCAAACATTTTCCTGCCTCAGGAATGTCCTCCTTCTTTTAGCTCCCGTGAACTTGGGGTTTTGGGATAATCAATCTGATTCAATCAATCTGATCTGTGCCTGACCAGGGCTGAGCCAAGGGAAGGGGTTCCAATCAGAGATTGTGCCTTTGTGATTTCTGATTTTCCGCCCAAAAAGGAAGGGGTAGAAAGGAGCTCTGGCTTACCAGGGATAACTGGGACTGCTCAGCGACCGTGTCTGTCACACTGCAGGACCTCAGTCGTGAAGAAGGTTCTCTTTGCTGCAAAGAGCAACAACAAGAAAAAGATGTCTCCATGTTAGGGTGTCTTAGAACATGATGTTTATTCAGAAAATTCAGTAATTGCAGGTATTAACCTCTTTGAACCAAATCTTTGAACCAAATTCAGGAAGAAATGTCAGCATGAACAGAACAAACCCACGAATTGTTGAAAAAAATAAGGCATTAAGAAATAGATCCAAAATCAAATACTATGGATGAGAGCTCAAAGTCTTAAAAATGAATGTACTTAAACATATATGGTATTTCTTAAAAAAGAAAAAATCAGTTCCAATTTTCCTCTCTGCTGCTAACTAAAATAAAAATTTTTTAAAAAATTAAAATAATTTAAAAAAAAAAAAAGAGTTCTGTTTAATATTTACAATTATTGTTGTAATCAAAGAGACATAAAATGTTCCCCCACTTGTATGTGTCTTATCCTATGGTATCTGACAAATGAATAACACCAATACAGAGGTTTTTTGTTTCTTTTTTTTTGGTTTTCCCTTTCCTTTGGAAACTCCCAGCTCGACACCCTCCGCTCTCATCTATTTCGTTCCACTCAAGGTCTAAGGGCAGCCGAGCCTGAAGTTAAACTCATGCAGAAGAACTCCTGAAATCTGAACTGAGGAATTATTCTGTCTGAGACACTTGGCTCGACGGCGAGGCTGCAAGGTGTTTTTTGGACAAGCATTTGGAAGTTTTCCCCGAGCCCAGCGATCGCTGGCCATGCGTGGAGCGATCCGGGTCCCGCCGCCGGAGGTTTACGGGGTGATACCGTTACGTACAATCAAAGAGCCGAGTTGTTCCCCGTTGGAATCAGGAGTGACCTGGAGTCTCCTGCTCAGCTCCTCAGACAGCTCCTGAGGACTGGTCCGGGACACTGGAGATGCAGGAGGAGGTGGCAGTGACAAGCTTAAGGAATCCCCGCTGGCACTCGCTTCTTCTGATATGGTTTCCCAAGGCTAAGGAAAGAGAAGAAACTAAGATCAGGTTTTATACAGGCTGACTCTTCTTTCCCTTTGCCTCCTGTGTGATCATCTCACAAACAGCAGCTTTGCTTCACCGTAAATCGAGGCAAACTGAAAAGCTCCAGCCAGTCCCTTCTTTTTATCATTTATTCCGCTGTTGTTCAAAGCAGAACGTGAAAATGTTTCTATCAATGGACATATGACAAGCCATTTGGAAGGAGAAATATTTCTCCTGGCATTGACAAAGGACCCAGTGCTGTCCCTGACCATGGCAGCGCTGCAGGCTCTGGCTGCGCTGCCATCGTGCTGTTGGCGTTTTCCCGAGGCAATTCCCACCAAGTCCGTGGAAAAACCATGGCTCTGGGAGTGCAGTCAGTTCCCGAAGCCCGAGACCTGGCCTTACCTCCGGAATGTCTCCGCTCTCCATAGGCTCTGGCTCCAAATCCTCGCTGATGTGGCGCCGGGAGCGGAACCGCCTGTGAGCAGCCTCTTGGTTGATCTGCCTGATATTGTTATCAGACTCAGACCCCACATCGCTGCGGCGGGGGAAACACGGCATGAGAAGGAGAATTAAAATTTCCAAAAAAAATTCCCAAAACCTTTAAAATTCCAAACAAATTTCCCAAAATTCCAAAAAAATTCCCTGTCCCAAGGGGATTTCCTGCTGCTGCTCAGCACCACCGTGGACAGCGTGAGGCCCAAAGGTTTTCTGGGAAAAATTCCCAAAATTACAAAAAAAAAGTCCCAAAATTCCCCATCCTGCAACTTCATTAAAATTTAAAGAGAGTTGACTTTTTTATCCTCTCTTCAACAATCTCTAACCAAGAGATTGTTGAAGAGAGAAGGATAAAACCAAGTCATTTATTCCCGTTCAGTTACTTCCTGAAAAAATCCCTTATTCTGTGCCTTAATATTCTAATGTCAATTCTTACATTAATTTAAATACTCTCTAATTCTTATCTTTACATCTATAACAATTCCTCATTAACGATAGGAATATTAACTCTTCCTATTCCAATATTAAGAACATTGTTAACGCCTGGGAATTTGTTAACTCTGCGTCTCTTCAGGCCCAAGCCGAGCCCAGCCCCTTTTCGGGACTCCCCCAGCCCATGCTGCTTACACGAGGCTGGGCCGGTGCCACTGCGTGGTCCTGTTGTTGTGATTCACGTAGTAAGTCCTGCCCAGGTTGTCCACCTTCTCTTCCCAGCCGGGAGGCAGCGGTGGAGGTGGCAGCTCCTCCTGACGTTGAGACGCGGCGTCACCGGAGTCCACCACGTCCCAGCCGTGCTTAGGGACAAAAGGAAGAGACCTCTGCAGTTACGGCGTGCGCCTCGTTTCGGGGAGGGAAGAAAAAAATCCCCATCGGTCTATGAAAGGGGGATTTCCAAAGGTGGCTGGGTGTTCTCTTGCTGCCTGGGCAGCTGACTCTATGATTTTTCTTGGATGCTTCCAGCCTTACCTCGGAGTCGTCCCTCTGATCGCTGTTTTCTTCCTCTTGGCCACCGTTCTTGGGCATGTACGCCATCTTCAGTCTCAAGAAACCCTTCACGCGAGATTTGTGGCTACAAGACAAGGAGCTACATTGCATTTAACGACCCTTCAATCATTGCAAATAAAAAAAAAAAGTCAAGTAAGAAATGTTTTCAAGTCCTCTAATGCTTTAAAGGTCCTTTTTTCTCACCTTCTTGGTCTGAGAAGGAAATCCTTAAATGTGTACGGCCTCTCCATGGTTGGGTCTTCGGTCTGTAAGTGGTGGAGAAAATGGCAAATTAGAGGGCTTGTCCCACAGAGAACATCCACACATCAGGCTGCCAGATGACATCTCTGATCTCCGCTGAATCCTAAGTTACCTAAAGCCTGGAACCCTGGAAACTTTCTATTCCTTGACAATTTGGGCTTTCTCACCACCTCCACATCCTTCACCCGTGCGAACACATGGCTGCTGTACACACAGAACCAGCAATGCCAGATGCCAAGGGCAAAAGGATGATTAATCCATACACACTCTTTTTCTGCTGATTAACCGAGGTTTTTAATCATTTTTCACCAAGACACCAAGGCACTGCTCAGCTGGAAGGGACCTGCTCCCAGTGAGGAGCTGGACGCTTCACCCAAATTCTCCCAATAGCAATTAGCCGGACAAACGAGGACTTTGACCAACAAATCAGCAGGATGAGAAAGGTGATTGTTAATTTGTTAATAAATACATCCCAATGGCTTCGATCAGAGGTAGTGGAAGGATGACAATAACATCCGTCAACAGCAAGAAGTCACAATCAGACACAAAAAGCCAGTTATGCTCAACTGACGCCTTCTTTTGAGTAAAACACTGCACAACATTGAAATAACATTAACTACATTCAGCCAATGTTCGTCATCCAAACCAGTATATAATACCAAATGTCTGTACCAAGGCTAAAGCCATCACTGTATATACACACACATATCTATTTATTCCTATTTATAAATCTATAAATAGAAATTGCACTTAAGTTAGCATCTAATTTTGCAGCCCATGCAGAATCCTGCTGTCTGGTAGGAAACCAGACAGCTTCACAGAACTCCAGAACCAGCTTTACATGGAATTCCTTCATTAAGAAACAGAACCAAACATTACCACCCTTGAAACAAACACCTCAAACTGTCTGTTTCCAATAAAACAATTCAAACCCTGTGTCAATTACTTTCACTCGATTGCCATTGAACCCATACTGCTGGCAAAGATTGCAGCTAAAATAATGAACAGATGCCACAGTTCTGGCAGCCTTTTGGTTTTTCACGCGTTTGCTGCAGCAAATCCGCTGTCACAAAGCTTTTTTTGAGTCCCTTCCACGCACAGCTGATGCATCTCCCTGCTCCCTGTGCACCTGAGGCTCCCTGGTGTGCAACAGTTTCCTTTCAGCTCTGCTTCAGGGGAAGGCAATCTCCTGAAATGTGCAATCGAGTGTACACAGACAGCCTCGGGGCCTTTCGGAGATCTTACCGGGAGGTGACTGAGCGGCACATCCACCTGGCCCAGGAAGTCGTCTCGGGTCTGTCAAACAGAAGAAAAGCAAACAATTATAAATATCAATGTAGTCACAAGGGGACGAAGACAGGGTGGAGTAACCCTGTTTTAGGAATCCTTTACCGTTGCCCGTTATTTCTAGTTCTAATTCATTTCTCTCAGCACAGCCTTTCCCGTGACACATCCCCGAGCCCGCGGCACAGAGCGGCGGCGCTGACCCGATTCTGCCTGGGGGGAACCACCAAAAACCGGCCCAGGACCCTCCCAGAGCACTGAAGGGGGGACAGATCCAAGCCTTCCTTCACGGACTCACCCACGGTGGGAGCAGCTCGCAATCCCAGCATTTGGAATTCAGAAGGAGCAGAAGCAGCCTGGGAACGCCACCCCACCCACAAGGGGCGGCAGACAATGGAAACCCTGGCAGCTGAGGGCACCGGGCCCTGCGCTCCAGGGACACCTGGGACTCAGCGGAATGGGAATTTTTGCCACGTTCTTCCCAACCCAACCCAACCGTCCGAGCAGGGAACGCCGCTTCACCCAGACCAGATATCGGCCCCGGGGATTCCTCAAAATCCTGCTGCCTATTTAGAACCACGCAACGCAATTCTGGGAAGTGCATGCTGCCGCTGCAGGGCCAAGTTTACATATTTCTCATAGCAGAGCATTAAGTTGAATATTAAAATCCATATTTTGCGTGATAACAGCGTAAGAATTCTACTTCTGCGACCGAGATAGGAAGAGGTTTTGTGATCCTCCACAGAACGGAGGCATCCTGCTGGGCTGGATGCTGTGGAACAGCACAGAAAGCCCCGAGTAGCCCGTGTTTTGTCCAGTTTTAAGTACAGCAGTGAGTAGGTTTTTCATTACAGAATTGTGACTATTAATCTCCTTCCTAGCGAATACTAGCAAAACCTGGTAGCGGGGCCCATTTTTAAGGAATTAACCTATTTTTCCCTTAAAACTGAAAAAACCCAAGTGCTCACCCCCACCTCCTGCTTCACATTGGTAATTATTGAAACAGCTACTCTGAAGAACATATACATACCTATTGCTACACCTCTTCTTGCAGCTTTGAGCTCAAGAAAACCACAAGTCATGGATACATAAAACCTTCAGGTGGGTTAGAAACAGAAGCTGAACCAACAAATGACGTTTGGAGCTTACAGTGGAACTACTTGGAAATTCGAACTTGTGCCAAACACCTCAGGATGTTCGTAGTAGGAAACTGAGGTGACAAGGTAACACGTACAAACCCGGCTGCAATTTGGTGCCTATCCAAGGTGCAAGCTAGGAAGAAAAGTCGGGATAAAGTTGCAGCACCGCAAATGCCCTTAGTCTCCAAAACAGCACAGAAAGAAGAAGCATTCCTTGGTACATCGGCTCTGGGAGAAAAGTTAAATATTCCCTGCGATGAGCACCCTTTCTTTAACCCAGCTCTGGGAGAAAAGTTAAATATTCCCTGTGGTGTGCACCCTTTCTTTAACCCGACCTCTAAGAGTAAATGTGATCCCCACGGCCAAAGGCACCTGGCAAAGCCAAACCTCCCGAGGGGACATTCTCACCTCCACTGAGCACTCAGCAGCCATCCCAATAAAACAGAAGGGAAGAATTAAGCGCGAATTTTTGTGCTGTGGTGCTCAAACCCTGCAGCACCGCTGCCAAGTGCTGGAGAAGTGCTCCAGGAGTGGCTCAGACAGCACCACATTTCCCAGCACAAATCCACTGGAGCAGAGAACACTGCCACCTTCCCAGAGAGCTGCGGGAAATCACTTCTCACCTGGAGAGAAAGCTCTTCGGAACTGTACTTCTACCAAAGGCTTTAAAAACTAAAAGAATCCCCCCCGAAACAAAGAGGATCTGTGTTCATAAAAGCATTGGTAATTATTGAAAAATTCCCCCAAAAGCTAGCATCAAAACACAATTTTATTCACTGAAACAGTGCACATTTAACTGCTCTTGACTAAAAGCTTAAGGTATTAATTAGCCAGCACAGAACTCTCTCTACACCCAAGGCTTATCAACTCCCTGATCTCATTCTCATGAAGAAAGCTACAATGATGCTTTTCTGATATTCCTCTATCATTTGATGATATGATTACTTACAGTTCTTAGCTGGCAAGTTGCAGCAATCAATCTTTCTTTCTTTCTTTCTCTTTCTTTCCAATCTGTAGTAAAACTCTTTTCGTTTATATCAACTTTCAGCAATTCTGCCACTTGCAGAATTAATATTAATTATTATTATTAATATTATTATTACCAACAGCCTCTAGAAAGAGGGGAATCCCTTCCTCCTTGGACACTGAACAAACCAAATGTGCACAAAGTAAAGGAGTAGCAATGGCAGGAAGGAGTTGATGCCCAAGGTACTTCAAACCAGCCTAAACTGTAAGAGAATGTGGAAAATAAGAACAGAATCAATGCGGATGAGTGAAAGAACAGGCAGGAAGTGCAGAGCAAAGTCAATGTCCTGTAAGAAATGAAGGAGTTATTGGGAAAAAAAACCCTCTCAGGACAAAAAACAAACAATCTTCTGCCGAAGTTTCACTGCAACTCCCCAAGAAGGACTGGTGAGGCACAACAATCAGTGAGCACCAGTAAATTCTAAACATTCTGCATAATAATCTCTAAAGGAGAAACAGCATTTTCCTCCCTGGAACTTGCCACAAATTCCTGATTTGTACAGCCCAGTCCTCAGCACTGCTGCAGCCTGGGGAGGGAGCCCAGAGCACACTGAGGCACACCCTGAGAGCTCTGCTGTGCTGCACAGTGCTGAGCAGAACAAAAAGCCTCTCATTAGCTGGCGATTGGTTAATTACTGTTGTCTCCATGCACACACCAGGAACCCAGTTCCTCTAACTGTCTCTGCTAGTATTTCTTATCTTCTCCTCTGCATTTATCTACTTAGGCACTCGTCCTACCTTCTCCTTTTGCTCAAAGAAACAAATGTCCTACTTTCTCTGTTTCTTTTTCTCATCAACAGCAGCTCCAGTTTTTGGATCTATTCGGACTTTGACATCTGTCTCGACCAAGTTTTCTTTGTAAGCGCTTCCTTGGCAGAAAGCAGTAGAGAAACGCAATCTTCTCAAAATCCAAGTACTGTGAGAGTAGAAACACTCTCCCCTGTGCTAAGGAGATTTAGATTCCCCCTAAAGCTAATCCAGTGCTTCTAATATATCCTGCAGAAGTGCAGCAGCTGAGAGCAGCATTGAGGTGCAGAATGGCTGGTTTAAACAGGAAGGTTTAAAATGGTCAACACCTTTTCAACCACTTCAACTTCCTCCCTGCAACTTGAAGAAGGCGGCTGAGAAAGAAGAAAAATCTCTCTCAAACTCAGTCCAAAATGGAACTGCTGTTTTAATGAACGGCTTGAAAAATAAGAGGGCGCTTCACTTCCAGAGGCACGGCGTGCATGGATTCTGCACAGCCGTGCCGAGGAAGCAAAACCCTGCATTTTGCTCACTGTCTAACTCAGGATTCTTCTCTCTGCAGCTCTTCTGAAACTTGCCCAACAAATCGCCAGGACTGACCAGGAGCAGCAGCTTTGCTGAGAGGCTCTGGCTCCGTTACATCACCGTGTCTTTCTGGAACGTGACGCAGTGCTTCGGCTATGTGGGCTGAGGTTAAACAACGGGGAAGAGGCGGCGGGGAAATCGCAGTCGGGAAAGACTCTGCAGGCAGGGAAATGAGACTGCTGGAATGGAAGCGGGGAGGGAAGGCACGCTGACATTTATTCAGCCCTGGATTTTCCAAAGGTACTAAGTAGGTTCTTTCAACCGGCTGATCCCAGCAGCGCTCACACTCGAGGAGGCGTCGGGCCTGGCGATACGTGCCATCGGATTTTGGCTTGAATGATTTTCCCGACGCTGTGGAAAAAAGCAAGATCCACCGTGCGAGTTCCTAAAGGCTGCTTTTCTGTGACACAAGACTGCATTCTAGTGGGTAATAATCAGAATCCTGAGGGGAAACACGGCTGTGCACTGACCAGAAGGAACGCTCAGGCTACCGACATGCTAATTAGCGGACATTAGCTACTCCTAACTTCTGTAAATTAATCATCATGCACACCTACACACGTTCAAGAACTTTTTCCCTGCTGAGACCAAGAACCTTCACACCTGCTCCATCTGCAAGGTTGGAAACAACACACTGGTCTGTAACAGAAAGGAGAGCTGAGATCAGATTGACTAGTTCATGGGGATCAGTCACTAATATTTACTGCCAGATTTTTGATGGTGGGTTATTTCAATTGCAACCCGTTGAAAATTCAGTGGGTAACCGGTAACATGAACTCTCTGAGTGAAAAAAAATCAAGAACACAGGAAAAAGCTTGAAAAGCTCATTACACGCATTTTTAAAAATTAATTTTATCTGTATTCTGGAATTCTGTCCAATGATTTAAGAAGCCACAAGTCCGGCACCATTGGCTGCAAACGTCCAGTCGGAACCTCCAGGCCCCATTAAATTTGGGAGCAGAACAAAAGGCAGAAAGAAGGAAGGGTTCTGGTCAGCCCCAAGCTCCCAGGCACCCTGTGCCGGGAAGGGAACGCGCGCTGCCAGCTCCCAGTCAGCTCCGTGGAGAATGGAGCTGGCACTGCCAACCGGCGCCTCCCTCCCCCCCTCCCCTTCCTGCATCTGTTCGGGCTGCACCTGGCAGGAGAGCAACCAGTGGCCCTAGAGGAACCCTTCTCTCCCCTCCTCTCCTGAGCTGAACCTCAACAAAATACCCCAACCCAAGCACAATGCAATGTTAATTCCCTAAGGAAAAATAAAAACACCATGAGGTTTACTGGGGGGATGGCAAGAGTAAGAGTAGGCAAGGTTTGCTTTCCTTTAAGACATTTGCATTAGGGTGCTGCTGCGAGGCCAAGAAAGATATTAAAAAATGGTGACATCAGACTAAAACAAATCCATTAAGACCAGTTCCCACAGGGAAATGTCTTCTGGAAGGTTTGCCTTACTCGGCCGGCGCGCCATTCCCCACATTTGCAAACAACAACAATAAATTGGATCGCACTTGCTCAGTTAAGATCAGGTATTTATCGAAAGAGCAGTAAATTCAAAACACAAGTAATGTCACCACAAATTAACTGCTTACTGCAAACCTGGTTTTCCTACTTCATGTATTACTAAGCCCTTGCAGAAACTGCTGGTATCCAGCCACACAGCAGAGACGAGGCGACTGCTCCAAAATGGAAATGCAGTTTACTTCATTAGGCAGTTTTTACGCACAGAGCTGACTCACAAAAGTATATTTAGGCCCTGGCTAACATCCAAGCTAATCATTAATGATGTTTGCAATTACTTGCAGTGTGATCCCTAATATTTCTCCTTTTGCCTGTTCTTTTCTAATGCTGTAGGTGCGACTGCACAAGACTGACCGATGAGCAAAGCAAAGAGAGACGCTTGACTGTGATGGACACACGCTTGACTGTGATGGACACACGGTAAGAGGCACAAGCACCTCTGAATTTTTTTCATTCCTTTGGGAGAGGAAAAACCTGTCTGGTCACTGTGCTGATTGGATTAATTCCTTTTTCTGACGACTTTTGGAAGCTCCCAGTGCCATCCTGGTAGATGAGAAGACAGATAAAAGCGTGGGCCTTCAGATGAAGAGATGCAGTTATGTATTGCACAATGAGATTTCATCTGGAAACTGACTAAACAGGGTAGATTTGCCTTTGGAAGAGCTGCTGGACTAAAGAGTGAAGCTCACGTGAAGAAACACACACATTCTGAAACTCATCCTTTACTTGACAGCTTCTCACCAAGAGAAAAGCAGCTGAGCAGCACAAAAAGCAATCAACACTCTCTGGTTTCTGAGCTGTAATTTTCTGTGGCTCAAGCTGCACCGAGGCAGCTCTGGCTGGCACCTGCAGCATTAACCCCACGTCAGCATTTCCATTAGAAATTCTACACTTTAGAGATTGCTGCGTACCCAAACTTGGGCAGATTTGCCACGCAGGAGCAAAGGGTTTATTACTGCTATTTTAAAAAAGTGATACTATTTCCAGCTTTGCTGCTCCAAGTTTTATTCTGGTTTCTTCACAGAGAAATACCAAGGGATCCAGTTTTCAGGGAGAAAAAAAAATGCCTGCCACAAAATTCAGAATCCCAAGGAGCTCCAGGGATGTGGAGGGATGGATGATGCCAATTCCTGACTCTCTGAAACTTTACAGATGGGTTTCTTAATTCTGCGAGCTAATTTACACGACTTGCCACGAGTTATTTGTTCTCTGCTGATGGGTGGGGAAGAAAAAAAGCAAGATTTATTCAAGTTCTGGGTATTTCCTGTCTTGAAAAGCAGCTCCTGCTGTGCCCAGGTTTGAGTGTGCCCCCTTGCACAACCAGAGTGCTTCAGAACAGGCCTGCAGGCTGATGGACAGCAATTAAGAAGAAGGGCAGGTAATTTCTTTCTGAGGAGAGGAGAACTGATTTTGTCCTCACCAGAAAAGAGACCCAAGGAATGCAATTCAAGACCTGCAGCTGTCAACAAAGTCCTTATCTGCAGAGAGCTGAGGCTTTCCAGATGGCCAGATTGCAGAGCGAGAGGAGAGCCAGGAAATTCACAGCACAACCAAAACCTCCAGCTAAGGCCACACAAATTATTTTCTAGAAATGCCAGTCAGAAGAGAGCCCACAAATAAGGGTGGGAGAGCCCTTCCAGCCCTTTAAACTTCCCCATTTAAAAATGACAGGGCCAGCACAGCCTCATCGCTCCAGCTGGATGAGCTGGGGGGGCTGGAACTGCTCCTTAAGGAATTCTTCTTTTCCAACCCACCGGATCCGAGGCAAACAAGAAGTTGGAAACACAGGGCTAAGGGCAGAGAAGGCCAGAATGAGATCCCAGGGTTTCCAAATCATAGACTGTGAATATCTTTGACCCAAACCAAGCTACCAGTAACCACCAGTGTACGAGGGGAGCTGTTGGGCATGTTCTCCCTTTTATCTGCTGATGTGATAGAGCATGTCCTGGAAATCTTTCCCAAACCACAGGATGACACAAAGGGTTGCCGGCAACCTTTTTGCTTTGAAGGGGTGTTGAGAAAAATGGGGAGTGGAATGAAAGGAGTAAGGAAGCATCCATCCCCTCTGGAAAAATAAACTGTCCAAATCCACAGCGAATTAGAATACTGGGATATGACTGGAAAATGGTTTTCCTCCTCTCTACTGCAGCCAGGTAATTCCCAGTTTTAGAGAAGGACTCCAGCAAACACAGCCCTTGCCCCGCACGGTTTTGTTAACAGCAGTTGGCTCTGCTCTGGGTGATAAAAATGACCCCTGAGCACAGGGACACATCTCAAATGGAGCAAGGCATGTCTGGGGATGTCCCAGCCCTCGGGAGTGGCAGAGCCTGGGAGCAGCACTTGCAGTACACCCTAATTCCACCGAGTTCCTCACACAAAAGGGGAAAATTCCCTTCCCCTTATCCCAGCCTGCTCTTTTTGCTTTATGCTTCCCAAGCCCAGACGGTCTCTTTGGAGCACAAATCCATCCCCTGCGCTTCCCTAACAATATTTTCTCTCAAACAGTTCCTAAGGAAGGAGAGGAAGAGCCAAGCAGTGAGAAATGCAGCCCTGCAGAAGGCAGAGGTGCTGCTTCTGTTTGTTTACTACATTGAATTCAGCCCTAGTCCCGTGCCGCTTTGTCGGGGCACGTTGTGTTTTGCTCACAAAGATGCCTTTGTCAGCTCTCTCCAACAGTTGTCCAGCACATTTTTGAAGTGTTTCCCACAAACCCAGCTCCCCGACAATCAACAACGGCAGCACGTGGGATACACAGAGCGCACAGACATCCAAACATCAGAACGGGCAAAAGAATTTGGGAACACAATTTAACAGGAGCTCAGCATTTACTGAACTTTAGTTTCACTCTGTCTGGTAATGAAAGACATCCTGCCTGCCCCAAAGCACTTGTCTAAAAGAGCAGATATTTGGAAGGTCACAAGCACTGGGAGCAGCAGGACTGCAGACGCCCGCTCGGATGTTTGCTGAGATAAATCAGGCTGCAGCAGCAGCTGCTCCCAGCCCCGGCCCAGGCCCTATATCAATCACATACACAGAAACGCACGCTGGGACGCACCACGGAATGATTTTTTTTTTTTTCCACACTAGAAACTGTGGCAACCTCTCCCTTCAGCTTCAGAGATATTTCAGATATTCCCTTACAGATCTGTCTGTGGCACGGATTAAAGACAGTACCTTAACGAGGTCCAAAAATGCACCAAAACGCTTCCATTCCAGCCTGTCCAATCCCTCACCTCTACCCGCAGTATTCGGGATTCACCACAAAGATGAGAACCCCTGCTGAAAAGCTGCAGCGAGCTCTTTTCCTCAGGGAGTTTCTGCCCTGCTCTGCGCCTGCACGGCTGGCTCAGCCCATTCCTCCCTCGGACCAAGAGCCCAGAGCGACAAATGTCCTCGTGCTCCTGTGGGAATGTCTCTGTGTGCCATCCCACAGCTCCTCCCATGAACAGCTCATCTTGGAAAGGAGTGAGGGATAACACAGAGGAAAAAAAAAACAACAACAAAATCACACATCCTTTTCTCTGTTCTTATGTGTCCTGGAACTAAACCTGCATCAGCAAGGGATTTCTTTTTATTTTCCTCTCTGAAGAGCTCCAAAGAAGCTCCCATCAAGTTTTCCACGGGAAAGCTGCAGAGTCACGCCTGGCCTCGCTGCAGGGAGCAGCTGTCCCGGTGCTGCATTTCAGCACCTGAGAGCGTGGGAGCCCTGGAGCCTGAAATCTCCTCTGTGCCACACCTGGAGCTCGCTGTGCTAAATAAACCCAGCATCCCTGAGCTGGGAACTCGAGTGGGCTGTGCGGGGTCGCACAGCCAAGCAATCAAAGCAAGTGACTAATCGAAACCTTCGGTTGAAGAAGGCTCCAAGTCCCTCCTACTTTGGGCTTGGAAAAAATGGCTGAAAACCATCAACCGTCAACCCTCACCCACTGTAAGGAAGCAAACCCTGAAGATGAATTTTGCCATCCTAATGCCAAATCGCGGCAAATTCAAACAACAAGACACTTCACTGAGCTGCGCCGAGCCACTTGCACTTGGATCAGGACTCATGGCATACAAAACCCATGACAGGTTTTTCACTCCGAGGAGGAAAGAAAAATTACTGTAACAAAGATTATTTTTTCCCCAGACTTCCTGGTACTATAACTAAGTCAGTGTTTTGACTGAAACTGCCCTAATATTCCCACAGTCTTAACAACCATTACAGTACACATTTTCACAGAGTGCAGAGGTACACGTGTGTCCATTTCACTTAGAAAGTGACAAAGTATTTGTTTTTAAAACCAGAGTGCACCAAGAGCTCCTCACCTAGCAAGGTCTAAACCAACCAAACTAACAGGAACATTTAATTGCTTTCTGAATGCTCCGATTTGAAAAAATCTTTCCAGCTGACGTAACAGCGAATTAAGGAACGCGTGACAGCAGGATCTGAAAATCTTCCACTGGATGGAATCATAACAGAGAGCAAAGCTCCACCAGAGTAGGACACGCAGAACGTTCCGGCATTACCAACGCAGTGCTGCAGCCGGCCCCGAGCTGCGCTCTCCCTCCACAGCACACTCACCGTACTTACTGCGGTGCCAGCCGCCGCAGGACCAGGGGTGCCGCGACCCTCCTTACCAACACCCTGACTTTTTTCCTCGGGCCCACGCGTGACCAGGATCCTGAAGCGCTGCTGCCTCACATTTTGATCTGGTCTGATCTGAAACAAGCAGCCCTGCCCTTGAGGCAGCCGCTCTACTGAATTGCTCCTAGGTATTCCCGCCCCGCTCCTGCTCTTTCCGGGTGGCTCCGAATTCGGCCCGTCGCCCGTGGGGTGGATTCCTTCTGCCGGTGGCTGCACGGGGTACGAAGTGCTCCTTTCCAGATGGATCCGAGGGTACCTGACCAATCTGTCCCCTTTCGTTCCAGTAAAGGCAAAGTTACCTCCGCCTCCCGTGCCCGCGCCGCTCATTTGCGGCTGCTGTAACTGGAGAACAAAGAACTTTTTCCCTGAATTCGCTGATGGATCTGGCACGTGTTGCAAGGACCAGCGCCGGGGTTCAGGGCCGGGAGCATTATTTGGACCCTCCGGACCAAAGGGAAGCAGAGTAACTCGAGGCACGTCCGCACTCGAGGCCCGATGCCGAATCCTCATCCCGCTTACGTTTAAACCTGGAGTCGCTTCGCTTGCTTCTTCTGCCCGGGCACTGGGCAGAGCCTCCTCGCTCTGCTTATTAGCAGGAACGCTACAAACTATCCTACTGTTACAGCAACCGCTTCCATCCGTGCTCAAACCGGGGGCTGCGCCACGCTCGGACCCACGGGAAAGCGTCTCCTCCGGAGACTCCGGCGCCACGCGCTCCTCGGCGCAGCCGTCGGCGGCTTTGCGCTGCAGCGAGATCCGCACCGACGAGCTCCTGGTGGGGCGGGCGTCGATGCCGTTGGGCAGCTGCGGGATGAACATGGATGCGCTCCTCTTCAAGGAGCCCCCCAGGCACGAGTCTCCGCCGGCGGCGTCCGCTCCGCGCCGCGAGAAGGCGTGAGGGCCGCTTCGTCTCGGCAAGGTGTGGAAGGCCATGAAAAAGTCATCTTCTCTCTCCTGGGCAAGGATCTCCGATTCGGGGGCCGTGTTGCTTCTCCCGGAGCCAAAATGAAACCGCAGCCGGTGGGCCATGGTTTGACGGAGCGGAGAAAAGGAGAGGGAGAACAGCAACAACGCAGGCACTGCCAGAAGTTAAAAAGCAAAGACATAAACGCCGAGAAAAAGCGTCCCATCTGCCAAACTGTTAGCACTGCAGCCCTGGGAGCGACAGATAGCAGAAATAGCCCAAGTGGCAAGCAGCATTCCAGGCATGATTGGGCAGGAGCAGTCAGTGCTCCTACACACACGGTGACATAGGGTAGGATGGCGGGAGTCACGTGGCCCGGTTCCCCCTCTCCAATCTAAGCGTGTGAGGAGTTTGTTTTTTCCCTTTTTTTTTTTTTTTTAAATGCCAGCGAGAGCCTGAAACAGCACCTTCCCAGCTGCTCCCTTTCCATCAGGAAGGAGCGGCCCCAGAGAGCTCTCGCAGCGAACACACTCAGCACTGCTATAAATCTAAACCACATCAGAATCCCAGGGCACGCTCATAGAAAGCACTCGCAGAAAAATCTCACTGCAACAAAGCCGCTTCCATTTTGTGTTCAAAGTTTAAGTCGACGCCACATGCAAGCGAGGAAAACTCTTTAAAGCGGAACCTTGCGGTGTGTTACAGCTCTGGGCTGTCACCGCAGAGCAGAATAAACACAACACGGTTACACTTTCAGTTTGAACAGAGCTGGTAACGCAATAAAGCAACAAACTTTCGTCTTTAAAAAACCCCCACAGCGACACGACCTGCACTTCCCCCTTGAGTCACTCCCAATGACAACCAAAGCCAGGGCAAAAATCTCTCCCGCGGTAAAAGAGGCAACAGGCGGGCCAGCAAGACACCAAGCTCCTTTTCCCGATTTACCAAGCAGCACAGGTGAGGGAAAAGCCCAGCTGGGCGCTGCATGTCCCTCGGTAAGGATCTGTCTGCACAGAACTGCCCGCTCCTGGCTGGCGGCCAGCGAGGGAGGCGGCGGTGCCAGCACGGGTGGCACTGCCGGCGCAGAGTACAGTGACGCTGAGAGGCGGCACAGCTCCAGAGAGGGACAGGCGTGAACCCAGCACCCTAAATCAGCTCTGCTACAACAAAGATACTCAACAAAGGTCCTCAGCGCCCCGAGGGCGCTCGCACTCCTCAGCAACAGCAGGAAAGAAACTCCGGTTAATCAGGAGCGCAGCTCCATCTCAGGGCCCGCACAGCTGCTCCCTGGGAGGAATGGAAAGCCTAGATTTTGTCAACAGCTCTGCAAACCTGTATGCGGCGGGTCAGTCCTCTGCCTAGGCTCTGCTTGCTTTCAAGCCAGCAAATTACCAGTCGCCAGAGCAGCGGCAGCTCAAACTGATCAAACAGGCAGCACAATCCCACCTTGGTTTGTGTGGAATAGGAGACACAAAAAACCACGTGAACAGCTTCCACGTAGCAATGGTCCCGAAAACTGCCTTGTAGGAGCACAGGTATTATTTTATCTTATTTTTCAGCTAAAACACGTTACTCAAGAACACGGCCCCCAAAATGAAGCTGCATCACGTCTACCCTTATTGAAACTGGGGAGTGGAAAAGCAAGGATAGAGTGAGCTTTGGCCATTTGGGAACAAGAGGAAGGAACAAAGTCCTTCCAGTAAAAGGACAATAAAAATGTGAGAATAAAGCCAAAATAATCAGTTTGGTGTCTCCTCAGTCTACAAATCCAACCTGATGGAAACTTGTTACTCCAAACTCTCCAAAGCAGTCACCTTGCCATGGTCCTCCTGAAAGGAAAGCCATGGCTCCTAAACCCAGGGGCTGCCTTGGCCAGGAAGTTTTCAAGCTTTTCAAACTCAAAAAATCCAAAGCAGTATGACTGAAATGAGCATCCCAAACCTGGCACTTCCCAGCTGTCACTGCACAGGAGTTTTTTCTCTAAGCCACCTCCTTGTTCCTGTGGTACCTCTGCATTCCAGCGGCACACCGGTAGTTTGAATACTGCAAGTGGGTCATGATGATTATTATCTAGAAATAAATATGCTCCTGGTCAGCCCCAATGTCAGATCCAGTCCTTTGGCTGCCAAGTCCTCCTTCTCCCCAGATTACAGCTGTGTGCTTTCCTTTGCTCTTTATTTATTAGGATGATAAGATATTTGTTGAAATTGTCTTTTTTAATGAAAGCACCTTCACAACTCTGATTCTGATTTTCAGAAAGTAAACGAGTTTAGGAAAGGCTGTATTCCTGATCTCATGAACAGGGAGAAGGTGTCAACTACAACCCAATTTCTATTTCTTGGCTCGGAGTGCAGAGCCCTACAGAAGGACAGAGTGAGGATTGCGCTGTCACTTTGCTCTGACCCCTACTTTAGTCCCCAACTCGTGGTTTTTGCACACCGGTGTAACCTTGAAGCCTTGTGATCAGCGTGACACGACTGAGACGAGCACTCACCAGTCTGTTCTCATCAAACACCTCGAACAGCAGCCGATGGTTGCTTGGGTTGACCTGCGACAAGACCCAAATGTCACTGGGAGGTCAGGAGCTGGAAAGGAAGAAAATCTGGCCGGGGCAGCGATGAAACCAAGGTAAGCAGGACAGGACTAAGAGGTCTGATGGAAATCTATACTTGAAGCGCACCACCAGAACCTCACTGCAGCTGGGAGAGGCCTGGCAGTTGACGTGCAAGCCTTTATTTGACTGCCTTCAATCGGAGCAGAAGGACTGCCCGCGTTTAAAAGGACAAAAATCAAACATGAAAAGAACTCTGTCAGAGAGACAAAACTGCTGCTAGTAAACAACAAGTGTTCAAGGGTTTGATCCAGGTGATCTATTTTTTTTCGTAAAGATGCTTGAGAATCACGTTTGAAACCCCTTGAAATTCTACCCGACCGGCTTTTGCGGAAGCTCCAGCTACACTGGAAAACCGACAGTTGCTCTTTGGAAAAAATCTTGACTGCAATCAAGTAGCAAATTTACTGCCCTTGGTGTTTATCGAATGGCAGGTTGGGAAACAGCAGAAAGCCAGCAGCAACTCCCCGGGGAAAGAGGGGCTTTGAAATAAACAGATGAACCACCAATAGAAAATAAGACTCTCTGTGCATGCTGTGATAACAATTGCAAATGAAGGGAAACTTACTCGAAAGTAAAACTCTTCATTCCATTTCGGGTTCAGCGTCTGTCAAAGAAAGAACAAGATTTACATATTAATATTTAAGTTTTCTGGTGTGCAATGATAAAAACATACATGAGAGGGACAGTTTCCTAGGGAAATAAAAGGGAAACAAAAGAAATTGAAAAATATGTTGCCCTCTAGAAATTCTCTATTGGGTGAACCCAATGTGGGAGGATGTTTGAGTCAGATGATCCTAAAATAGATGTTAAGTATAAATAGAATTTGATGATTAAAAGCCAAATCATAGAGAACATATAGAAATAAAACATGAAGACATGTCATTCTCATGATTCATTTCAACGCAGATGGAAAAAAAAAAAGTATTTTTTACACACAAAGGTAACTTTATGGCCACAAAAAAGTGCAGCCTGGAAACTCCCTGAAATTCCTCCCACCTTCAAAGGTCCCACTCTCAACGGGACAAAACAAAAAACTCAACCTGGAGAAGAGCCCCATGCTAAAAAGGGCTGCACATATCGGCAGCCTCCAAAAGGGTTTTCAAGCCTCCACAGAAAAGGAGAGAAATGATGCAGCTCGACAGGGAGACCGGGCATTCTCTGAGATGGGAAACTATTTTTAATATTCCATATGGGAGAGTGTTGGAAGCAACGGGAAAATCTCCATCTGAGCTCAGCTCGACCGTACTCGGCACTTTTTAAACCATGATTTTTAACTGCAATTTGAGAGATGCTAATGATGTTTGCTGTTTACAGAACTGAGAGGATTGTAACCTGCACAGGGAGAATTCTTCCTTGAGATGAAATGTCACAATTCAAAGCAGAAATTACCGACTAGAACTTTGGCTGCCTTCCTCTCTGCCACCAATACCAGCAAAATAATAGTAATTTTTTAAAAACCCTCCTTACAAAATCTTAGGGTCCTGATAATGACAAACATCCCCTGGCAGAATTTTTGTTTGTATGAACTAAAATTGAGAAATGGAATAATACTCAATTTTGGTTCCAATTAAAAATGTAAGAAATCCCAGGCTTTCCTTACAGCATCTCTTCTGTCATCCAGTCGTATCAGGAAAACACTTTGAAAATGGCAATTTTGAACAGAAGTCAGACAGTCATTACCTTTAATGCTAATTAAAGCAGAATTGTTTTGAGTCTATTCCACGCACCTTTTTGATGGTTTTTGTCTGCACCAGAGCCAGTTCTCTGTTCTCATCTGCCACGTACAAGGAAAGCTTCACGTAGGGGTCGCTGCAAAAAGAAGACATCAGATTTATTGGCCTATGGCTGCAAAGAGAGCAGCTGCAAATGATGATGAGGAGGATGATGAGGATGATGAGGATGATCCACCGTTTCACCAGACACTCAGATTTACCAACCCGAGTCATTCAAATGCTGATTTTTTTTTTTTTTTGAGTTGAAGAAACTTTTTTCTATTTTGAAAAAATGAGAGAACAATTCGGTTTATTACAAATTGCAGTAAGGAAATTTTGCCTGTGCACAACAAGCTCCTGCTCCTGAAACCATTGGATATTTGAGACCCTCGACACCTGATTAATATGAAAATTCTTCTCTTTAAAAAAGCCCATAAACAAAAAACTTCATTACTTAGCTCTAACAACAAAGTAAGCAGTTTAACTGGCAAGTGCCACGGACTTTGGGAGGGAAAATCAGTACCAAGGTGAAAGATCTATTAGAGCAAATTTTAAAAAATGCTCCTCGCTACTAAATACAACCATGAATAAAAGGGCTGGATCTCATCTATCCAAAATGAGCTCAAACGTGATCATCAGCAGATCAGGAGAAGCCTGATGCTGTTAACAGCTCTGCAGAGAAGAAAGGGGAACCCTCAAGAAAACGATGCTAATAATGAAAGCTCCATTCAATCCCAATCACAAAGAGAGTTTGGCCGCCCAAACAATCGGAGGCCTTCAGAAATCCTTCTCCTGACCCTCTGGAATCCCTCAGACATCCCCAATTCGCTGTTTGCCGTGGTTTTGCCGACTCACAATATTGGGCATTTTCTTCAAGCCCGAGCAATTGTCGATATATTTAATTCTCATCTCGCATTTGAATCTCAGCGTGAAGAGGAGCAGGCTTTCAGCTCTTCTTCTGGAGGACAAAAACCAGCACCAATGACTTCCAAACTCCAGTGAAAAATCCCAAGGAAGCTCAGCCCCCCTTCCAAAACCCCACTGGAGCAGTGGGAAAGGGGGCCCCGTGAACAGCGTCCCGTTTATTCACCCGAGGCTGGAATCGCTCTCTCCCTCTGGAACAGTTTGGGCAGCAAGTCTCCAACTGGCTGATGATGTCTTATTTACTTCTTTTCAGCTCTCAAAGAAGGGGGTGGAGAGCGAGCACAGGCACATGTGGAAAGAACAATGGAGCTACGAAAGCCCACATGGCTCTATTTTTATTTTAAAAGCTGAAACCACCTCCCTGCATCTAAAATTTAGTAACACTTGTTATGCAACGCCAGCCTTGTCACACGCAGGCAAACTCTGCGTTTCTAAATAGCCCAACTTGGGTCCCTTTGGTCTTGCACAAGGTGATTTTGCTTCTGGAAGAAGCAGGGCCCCCGATCCCTTTGTGCCTCACAAATGGGAAAGAACCGACCACGGCTCCTGTGATTCTGGCCACCAAGTTAGGGGAGCCCCTCAGGGAACATCAGGACTGAAAAGCACTTTAGGCTCAGCAAGAGGGAGCTCCCTGAACCTGAAAATGTTTTCCAGAATCATTTAAACACACTTAGAGAAATTCTGTCCTGTGCATGCACTTAGTGGAGCTCAAAAACTTTTTTTTTTTTTTTTAAATTCCAATGTTTTGCTTAAGTCACTTTTCGATTTAAAGAGATGAGGGAAACAAAGAGCCAAAACCATGCATAATTCAAGAAGATTAGAATTAGGATGAGATGCTTCTAAGCGAGTTCTATGGAGAGCAGTAAAAGCAATGTTCTAAGGCAGAACCTCTGACAGTCGCTGCCATTTTATCCATTTTATCCGTGACTGTGCCCATCCCTGCCCACCGAGAAGGTACAAGAACAATAAGAACACGCAGCAACTGAACTCCAAGGATTGCTCCAGAGCACGCTGGAGTTCGCTCCTTGGTTTTGTCTTTCTGCCTGTACCAAGCACCAGCCCTGAGAGTTTTTCTCAAATAGAAGGAGGATTTTGACCTTGCTGTCACCAAAGTCTCGTGTCCCGTGACGAAAGCAAAGCACCAAGCCGAAAAAAACCCAAAACCTTACCTTCCCCTTCAGCGCCAATCCACTGTGCCTAAAGCACCCCAAAATCTCAGCTCAAATCTCACCCCAAATCCCAGAGACATTTTCCAGACCTCCCGTTTCTCTTCTGAGCCTTTTCTTTCCCCAAGAAAGGCTTGCACTTCTTCTCTACAAGAAACAGAGCAAGGCTTCACCAGGGAGCTGCTAGAGATGGTGACTCACATCTCAGACAGCTGCGAAGAAGAAAAGCCTGTGGGTGAAAGAAGGACTTCAAAAATTCTACCTCAAACCCCACCTCCGGTGTCTCCACCTTCCTTTAGCACATTCTGTTCTAAGAAAGGGTAACAAGATGGATTCCTTTTGTATTCTCGCACTCTTGGAAGTCTCCCAGAGCTACAAAGATTATTTTAATCTTCCAAAAACAGATGGAAGTGTAAATATGGGGGGGTTTGCCTCCCCGAGACCATTTTTTTTTTGCCAAGGTTAAACGAATGCTCTAACAGAATATGCACAAATCAGCCCCTGGAGCTGATGTATATGCACAGATCTCCCTATGCCATTTCACACTCCCAAAATATCTTCACAAGTTCCAAAAGCCAGCGGGGGTGGCAAGGGGGGGGGCAGAGAGAGAGAGAGAGAGAGAGAGAGAGAGAGAGAGAGAACTCCATGGCACCTGGCTTTTGGAAGAGAGGAAAAAAACTCAGCACAGTCGTTCTGCCTGAAATATTGAAAACCAAAAGGTTTTCCTTAGCTGATTTTATTGACGTGCCCCTTTTTTCCTTTTAAAGACAGCAGATTTAAGTAAACTCATGGGTGACAGCAGACAGGTGGGAAGGCTGCAGAGCTGAATACAGAAGCTTTCTTTCTTCCAGTAACAAGAAGCACTTTATGTTTCTGGGTTTGTACAAAGAAACTTTTCCACTGGTGAGAATTATTTCTTACCAGGCCGTTATAACCCTCGGGAATGATTACCAAGTCCACAAATACGCAGCATTTCTCCATGTACAGCTCCTGAAATACATCCCTAAAGAACAGCCCGTGCAGAATTGGGTAAGAACCTGCTAATTTCGGTGAGAAACCTGCAAGGCTGAGTGTCTGGGCGGCCATCTGGAAGCTCTCTGGTGCCCTCTGCTGCCGGCTCAAACCCTCGGCACGGATACACCGGGCAGCTTCAGCTTCCACAGCGCCCCAAATTTCAGCACTGAGAAGGCAAAATGCAGCAGCAGCAGCTGTACCTTTATGGGATGGGCTCAGCCAGTACTTGGATTCTTGTATGAAATTCACTGAGATGCTTCAAGCAAGAAGTTGAAAGGCAATAAATGTGAAATGTTCACACGTGTGAGCTGATAGGAAATTCCCAAAATCCCAATCTGCACCATCAGTACCTATCACAGACTTGGAATTTTACAGGGCAAAACATAAAGCAGGTTAGAGACCCCCCCACTTCCATGATTTCCTAAATCAAAAAGAATCCCAAAAAAGCGAACTCAGGAGCATTGAGATTTCTTTACTGTTACAATGTTCACAAGTGGAGTTTCTCCAGTGCTTCCTTCGATTGAATCAAGAAGGAAATGGCTTTCAGACCGTGCAAGCCCCCAGGCAGTGTTCTGCAGCGGTAAAGTTGATTCAAAACGGTCAGGACAACCCACTGAGATGCAAAACCCAGCGGATGCCTTGTAGTTAATCTTTCACAGTCGGGCAGCAACACCACGGGATCTGCTCTGGCCCAGTTTGGGACCTGCATGCCAACGTGTTTCCAAATGACTGTACATTAACTCGGGAAAAATTCAAATTAATTGAAAAACACGTGTTAGGAATGTGTTGTTAACTCTGCGCTTTTATGGAAATCCTCCTGACCCGAGATCAATTCCCTTAAAAAGTGTTAAGTGCTGCCACATCAATAGGATGCAGTACAAACGACACTTTGAAAGATACAAGTTATGTTGGTTGTAGCCTGCAACAAAAACCGTTCTTCAAAACACCACATTGGGAGAAAGAAAATGAAACAACTTTGCCATACCATACAGTCACACAGGAAGCTTGTTGCAAATTTCACCCAAACCACTGAAATGGATGAAAACTTTTCACTTTTGCTGCTCTCTCGCAGTTTTGAGCTAGATACACGAGCCAATGACCAATGGATAAGCGTCATTAAAGAAACACAGGGAAAGCCATTTCTACGTCAAGAAATCTGAAATTTCAATAAAAGCTAAAACTGGGTACCCGGGTGGGTTGTGCCAGGCTCTCGGAGGGAGGCCAGGAAGGGCACAGCCAGCGCCCGCAGCCCCGGCCCGGAGGCGTTCCGGGGATCGCGCCACACCCACCTGGCTCCAAAGATGTCTTTCTTCGCCAGATCGATGCCAGAAACCACCTTCACCCTGAGGATGCGGGACTCCTCCTGCCACAGGAGAGAAAGAAAGAAAGAAAGAAAGAAAGCAGCTGTAATGTTTGTTTGGAGGCTCTTGTGAAGAGCAACAGTTGGCAAACTTTACCGGGAAACACGGCTTATCTGAACCCAGCCACGAGGAGAATTCCGAGCTGTTAAGAGTTCAATAAAGGCAGAGGAAGGGGAGATAACAGTAATAACATCCCAGCAATAACGCTACAGCAATAACAGCAATAAAAGGAGACGAGGATTTGCTGAACGGGGCCATTTCGCATCCTAAGCCATCCATATGCCACAGCTTCATTCTGCGTTGGCACTAGAGCTCTTGGAACACCAGGGAAATTATTCAGAACGTTAAAAAATCGAGGCCGCAGGGTTCAAAAGAAATTCTTCAAAGGAGTTGCTGAAGGCTGTCTCAGCACCTCGGTGTACGTGGAGAGCTCAGAACCAGCGCTCACTGACGGATGGCAAGTCCTGCAGATGCACACTCGACCACCTCACAACGTGAAGCCTTCATTTCACTGATGAGGAACATCAGTAAAAACGGCCTTTTTCTCGACTTCGTTTCCCCTTTACCCAGCTTGAGCGACACAAAGAAGGCGCCAAAAAGAAACCTGGAAAGTCTTGCACAGAAACAGGTTCTGCAGTCGCCCGTATCAGCGATCCCTCCTCTCCCCCGATAAGCCTGGCAGAGCTGCAAGATCCCGGATTCAATTGCAGTAACTCGACACTCCGCCGTTCCTTGAAGGCCGTTCACAAAACAATCGCGTTTCTCGGGCTCTGTTTGCTTTCGGCGGCTGAAAGGCAGCCACGGCTTTGGCACTGATTTCTCTAAGCGGGAGGAAGGTGAGGAGCAGCCCCAAAGGCCGAGTCAGCCCGGTGGAAGGAGGCACAGAGAGGGAGGGGATCAGGGAACAACTGTTCCAGCCTGGCACGGCTCCTGGCAGCAACTGGGCTGCAGCAGAGCAACACTCCGGACAAATCCTGGCCTTTGGTATTTCCTCAGCAGCACTGAACACTGCAAGGTAGCTTCTAGTTAGGGAACAGGATTTTTTTTTTTCCCTCCCAAAGAGCCCGAAGTTTACCGGAGAGGTGAACAAAACAGGATGTGAAAAAGAACAATTCAGTGGACTCACATTAGTGAAGTTTTCTCCTACGTGCCTGGTTTTCTAGAGTGGCTGAAGAAACCAATTGTGATGGAGAGAATTCCTTCAGTAAGAGAAGACAGCAGAGAAAAAGCCAAGCAGGAATTCAGACTGTTCACCGAAGTAGAACTGGAGGAGGAGTTACAAGAGCAGTTTCTGTATTAACAATGTAACTCCAATTCTCTCCAGCGACTTCGCTAGAGTGGCTGCTTCCTCCTGCACTGAGGGCACCTCCGATTAAAAAGAAATCCAAGAAAAACACCAACAAACCAACCCCTCCACCGCCTTTAAGAGAAAAAAAAAAAAGGCAGAATGAGGTCCCGCTGCTGCAGGATCCCTCGTGAAGTTTTGCAAGACACAAAAGATGATGCTCCAGATGACCTAAAGAGATGCTCAAAGACAGACCTAAAGGGCCACTTACACTCTCAGCACCCCAGAAGCTACGACCCTGTTTCCTTCAAGGAGGCTCCAAGTGTGCTGTATTTCACCCAAGTGCCTGCCTTCTGTGAAACACCTATTTGTAAAACAAGCCGCTTTGGGAAGCACAGCTGGAAAGAGAAGTTCACCTCACCCCACCGAGCCATTTTTCTATCCTATTTCAACCTTGCCTGGAGCAAACTGAGCCTGGAAGGAGATCCAGGTGCTGCTGCCTATTAGTGCCGAGCTCCACGTCCACAGCACTTCGGCTCTGTCCAATCATTAACATGAAGCTGACGTGTTCCTGCCCACTCCAAAACATGGCAAAGGTTACAGAGTTCTCTCTGCTCTTTGCTGAAGGATAACCTCGACACGGGTGGTGTTCTCTCGGCTGCAGTTCACTGCCCAGTTCAGAGGACTCGGTGGAACTGGAAGATCAAAACCTTGATCAACGGTGAACGATTCACTCGATCCACCTCAGGAAAGATGAAGGGAAACAGATGAATTTCCAGATTTAGGAGACTTTTGCAGGCATATTCACATTTTGTTAACTCTTTGTTAAACACACACCACATTCGCTTCCTCCAGTTACTCTGGAAAGCCAAGGGATTTCAAAGACCCATTAAAGCACTTCGCACAAAGAAAACCTATTAAATCCTGCCCTCGGATTAGTCAAACACCCTGGGGCTGAGGAGTTTAGAGCAGAGTCCTGCCAGTGTCCCGAGCTGCTTTCTTCCCCCACAGGCAGGTGAACCGTGCCCGTCCCAAGGGTGGTCCGGCAGCAGCTACACCCACACACCAGCGCCGTAAACCCGACCCGACCCAGCTCCGGAACGCACACCCCTCACTTCTGACCCCACGCTCCAGAAAGCCACGGCAACGCGGGCCGGCGTAAGGAGGAAAGCTGCAGACGGCCCAACTTCCACCAGGACACGCAGCGCCGTGACACAGGCGGCGGGCGCATTCAGAGAACAGCCTGAAATCACAATCGATAGGGGGTATAAAATTAGAAGGTTGACTCGTTTCCACGCACAGACAAGTGTGAAAGGCACAAGGCAAGGATCGATGCGAACCGATATTTGAACGGCTGTCACACGGAGCGGGGAAGACGAGACGTTTTTTAGGGTGTTTTTCCAAAGGCGCATCAAACCGGCCGCGAGTCCGGCGCCGTCAGCCAGCCCGCGGTCGCCGAGAGCCGCACTCACCGCGCCGCCGGGCACCGCCGATGGAGGCAAGAAATGACCATCACCGCGGCGACCAGGGGAAAGGCCAGCCAGCGCCAGCTTGGGTTTCACCCCCTGAGAGCCTCGCCTGAGCCACGGGTGGGAGGGGAGCTGGAGTTCAGTTGGACTTTTTCTTTCTCCCTTGCCTCTGTGCAGAGACATTTTTGATTGCGAGCCACGATAGGTGCCAGCCAGGTAAATTTCCACTAAGTGCGAGGAGAGAAACCAGATCCCACTGGAATGTGCCCTGCACGCAGAGACTCTGTGAATCCGGTTTCGTCCACTGAGCGCCTCCGCTCTAGTTTTATTATATTGGAAAGTTTGCAAAACATAACGTGCTAAAAAACAGAACAGATCTTTAACTCGGTGTTTTGGTGGCAAAACAAATCCAAGTGGAAAAGACAACAACTCTTTAATTCAATGCTTTAACTGTGGCACTTCTGGTTTGTAGCATGAGAACTCGGACACGGAGCCCAGAGTGCTGCTACACACTCACAGGCACCCAAACGCTGCTCCTAATTCTCCCCATCTGCAGGGGAACACCAACCTGCAGTTCCAAAGCAAAACCAAGCGCGTGTCATTTACTCAAGGGCCATAGCAAGGCTAACAAATCTCCCAGCAACTGAAGCCAAACTCGGCGGCAGAAGAGTTGAGCTGATTCTCGCTTGGATTTGGGGGAGTAAACCAATCCACGCAGGGCTGAGTTGAAAAATAAAAAGGGCTTTGGGCAGCTGTTGCACATCACCCTGGCGCAGAGCACTCCCGAATCGGCTCATCCGCGGTAACATCGGCCCGAGAGGGAGGAGCCGAGCAGGGTGCCCTGTCACCCCCGGGGAAAGCAGCTGAGGGCACCCCAGGGAAACAGCTCAGTCCCTGAGGACATCACGAAGGCCAGAGCAACAGAACGTGGTCAACCTCCCCATAATTCCTGTGGTATCTGACTCATCTCGAAATCGTCGGTGGCGATTTTGCCAACAGCGTTTGATAAAAATCGCAGTTGTGCAATGCAAACAAAACCGTGCACCAGAGCTGTGACCCAGATCCCCACTCTTCTCGGCGAGTTCAGCACAGAGATCAAACTGAAAAGGTCGCTCGGTGCCTCCTGCAGCAATCCCAGAATCCTGGCAGCTGGGTGAGAGCTCCGAGCCCACGGAGTTCCACCTTCGACCCCACCCCACAGTGCCCACACACACCCTACGGGAGGGTGTATCTGCTGAATCGTCTCTACATCACATCCCCTCACAGCCTAGGAAATGCTCTTGCCAAAGGAAAGCTTGATCTGCTTTGCTCTGGACCAGAGCAGCGTTTAATCTTTGGTGGGAGCAGAGAAAAAGAAAAGCATTTGGTCCACGTTGCCATTCAAAACCCGAAGAAAGCTTTGATTGGTGCGTTTGAGGCAATCTGTGACCTGACAGTGACTCTCCAATATGAACACAGCTTTAAGAACAAAACAAAACCACAAACACTGAAACTACCCCCAAAACCACAGCCAGTCTCGGCATCCAAACTGAACATTTACTGTCAATTTCAACAGAAAACTCCTAAAGCAAAGTCTGACACGATTTCTCTTCCTTCCCTCTGGGAACGGATTCATTCCAACACCAAGGGTTTATTTAAACAAGCAGCACTTTCTGCTGCGCACAAACTACCAGAAACCGAAGGAAGGATGATTCTCTGGGCAGGATTTTGCCAGTGTCGGGACAGGCTGGGTGAAGTTCAAACCCTCATTCTCCTCAGGTCGGGGATAATCCCACACGGATCCATTACTTTCCAGCTGTACTTCCAAACTTGCAAAAGAGAACCACTAAAAATCCACGTCCCCAGCGGATGTCCAGAACGAGAGGATCTGCATTCCCAAGTAGCAGCCTGCAGCAGGGGGCTCGCAGAAGGAGCAAAGCAACCCCTGAAACACATTTTTAAAAATTAAACATCTCAAACTGGTGTTTTTAGAGCTCATGAAACTCACTAGGCCCTTAACATCCTTTCCAAGTGAAAATGATGCCTTACACTTAATACAATCATCTCCATTTTTCCTATGTGAACTGGCCCACAAATCCAGCTGCATTTCAGATTGCCGATCCCCATCAAAATCCACCCATTTCTCCAAAAGCCTCCGCCAGTCTCCGTTAGTCTGGTCCAAGACGTTCCCAGCTCAGGGCCGGGATGGGCAGGGCTCAGAGCAACCTGCTGTAGTGGCAGGTGACAGCGAGCCCACATCTCCCAGGGGACCTTGAGCTGCGCTCGCAGCTGGTTGCCAAGGGATCCCACAAACACGTTTATGTAACCACAATCCATACTCCATGATTCCAGCCCATAAACCAGCGGCAGCTGCGCTGTTTAATGACAAACCCCGCGCTCGATCAACGCCTGATCCGACAATAAACCGGGATTGGAGGCTCATTTCTAACGCGGGGATCGATTCCCTGGCACGCACCCACGGCCCAGGGCTGCCGGGTCACCTGGGCCGGAGGGGAAAATGCCCCAAACCTCCAACACCTCCCAACTTCTGCGCTCCCAGAAGGACACGGGGCTCGGGAGGGCGCGAGAGTCCCCCAGAGGGAAGAGCTGCTTACACTGCAGTTACTTTGGGACACAGTCACTCCGAATTTCCGCCGCATTTTTCACTCTTTAGTTGTAAGAATTTACCTGCAGCAGCTTTTAGCTCGGAGCACGAGTTGGGAATGGCAGTTCTCCTGGAGACACTTCGTTTTCTGACCCCGTTTGTTTTGTTGCATGAATCAGCCTATTCTCCAAGCAGAAATTAAATTAGATCTTCCAGCTCATGGCTGCAGTTAATAATTAATGTTACTGTATGAGTTCCCGACCTCCCCCAGTGAAAAAGAAAAAATTCCTTCAAACGCACAAAGGTTTCAGTGAGTTGGGCTGTCAGTCACTCAGACGCTGTAAAAGAACAGACCCCAAAAAAACCCAAATACAGTGATAGCGATACCGAGAGCTTTTCTGGTCTCTATCAGTAATTCCTGCGTATGTATTGCCGGGCAAAGGCTCGGGAGGATTTTTGGGGGGGTTGGAGTTGTTGCTTGCTGGATTTGGAGCAGCCGTTTGCTGTTGGTGTTAGTTTTGTGGCTGTTTGCTTTTCCTTAGCTGCGCTGTTTGTGGGGAATTCCTTCCCCGTTTGTGGAATTGTGTCAATAAACGCAGCTCAGAGGTTAGCTCAGTCACTCCTTCCCAAAATGGTACTTGACACTGACTAGACTAAGGAAGGCTCATTGAAATATTCGCCGCTCATTAGCTAGAACAAGGGCCGCACTTTGTGTCCTGCCACCGCAAGGACTTTGAGAGAGCTCGGTCAACAAAGAACAGGATTTTTCTTCCCAGAACACACTGACTGAAGTACAGCAGTAAAAAGCTCTTGGGATCACACAAATTAGCACAAGTCTGAAGAACAAACTCCGTTTCCTCCAGGCAGGTTTAAATGAAGTTGCAGCCCCTCCCAGAAATAACGAGACGAGCCCCACAAAGTCCGGTTTTGCTGCTAAACGGTGCCGGCGCTGTACAAAGCAAAGGAAGAGAATCAGCTCGGAGCTGCGGAGCCCCCAAAGCAGAAGAGCCTCCTTTAAACAGGCTCCACAACAGCACACAACCAAATACAGCCCGAGCCACGGAATCTGGCCTGTCCCGACCACAGCGGGACCTCCGAAGATCAGCTCGCAGCTCCAGAAAACACCAGTGCCGCGAAGGAAGGAATTTGGGACACTCAGAAATTAATATTATTTCCTGTCCCTTCAGCTCTTTGCAACAACTTTATCCTGTGTTATGCTTTATCCCTGCAGCAGCCAGGCCGGAGCTACCACTAAACTGGACTAATGAACGATTCTCCCAATTGCTCTTTCCCAAGTGATTGCTTGAATGCAAACTGGTAATTTTGATTTCCTAATGAGAGCGAGTGCTGGCCAGCCCAGCAGACACCTCCACCGGCACACAAGGCCTATCTTCTGATGGGAACAGCCAAGATTCCTGCATCCAGAGCAGCAAAGTGCTCTCTCTTCCAGCACTGCCAGCTCTCAAACAGTGATCTGGACACCTTCTTTCCTCATCCAGCCCTCCCTAAAAACTACGAGGGAGGTGGGAAAACCGTAAAAGCCAGGAAATCAATGTACTCCCTGTCCTGTATTGTCATGTACCTCCTGCCTCTACTGCACCTTCCAAGCACCGAAAGCATTTCTGGAACATTGGGAAGGAGACGGGAAAGGAAGTTTCTCCATGAAAAAGCTTTTCAGAGGCGATCACACAGCGCAAGCTGTCCCCGTCTCAATTAGCCACAATCCTGTCCTCCCATCCGAGCGGAAGACTGGCGATTTCCCGCACAGAAAAGCCTCCTCGGTGTCTGCCGTTGAAGCAGCGAGGATGTTCCAGCGCGAGCAGCGGCGCTGCAGGGACCGCCACCACAGGAAGGGCCAGTGTGACAGCGGAGAAGGGCTGGAACCTCTGCTGGAAACCGCAGCGAGCACCTCTCGGGAGACACAAAGAGCGCAGAGCGCGAGCAGGGCCCGGCGGTGAAACGCAAAGGGCAGAACCCTCCCCCCGTGCGGGGAAAAAGCCTCTGGCGGCAGAGAGCAGCAGCCCGGCTCCAGGCGAACGCCGAGCCCGCGGGTGAGAAGGCAGCAGGAGACGCGCGGGGGAGCCCCGCCAGCCCCGGGACACGGGCAGAGCCCGTCACACACGCACACACCCGGCGGCACAACCCCGGCGGCGAGACCGAGCCGCGGCGCTGCCTCACCTTCCCGACAAACAGCGGGAGCCGCCGGAGCGCCGGAGGCGGGCGGTTTCCACAGCAACAGTTGCAGCGACGCGAGCGGCACGGAGCCGCTGCTGCCGCCGCTGCCGNCGGGCTGGAGCCCGACGCGCGGGGGACCCAAAGCGGGGAGGGCTTTCCGCAGGTACCGCCCGCAGCGGCCATTTCGCCTCTGGCCTCTCTCCCTCTCTCGGGCAGGTTTGGGGGATTTGAAACAACAGCTTCACCGTGCACCGAATCACAGCCGATCATCTCTCAGCGGACGGAGACGAAGAAACACAAACGCACCTACAAGGGGCTCGCAGCTGAACTGACCAGACCCGAAAGAAAATGACAGCAGCACAAGGGATCAAAGGGAAATTCTCATGATGTCAGCAGGCTGACGAAACCACTGAGGGCTTTGCTAAATCGATTCAAGCAGTGTCTTAACATTTAGATTAATTCCATTTATATTATTATATCTATATTATTTAGATTAATTATTAATTATAGAGGCATTTCTATAATAACAATGTCAATAGAAACAGCGACTAAAGCTGCGGCTGAAATATTTTTAAATATGCACCGATTTGGGCAACATTCTAAGGAAAAAAGCGCCACGGGTGATAGGAGAAGCTGAACTCCAGCACGGTAACCCCGCAGCCTTTGAGGCAGATCACAAACAGGTGTGCAGGGCCCAGGGTTTCATTCGCAAAAGAACACGGTGACAATGACCCGGCGGGTGACCCACACCCAGCTGGAACCACTTAGCACCGTCTGCTTTACGATGTTTAACTTGCAAACTCGTAAAGGCAAAACGAAAACCTCACCTCGAGCCTTGATTTAGCACAACTCTAGCAGAGCAGCAGGATGTCCCCAGAAAAAACAAGCGTGACCTTGGCTCCCGAGCCCGGGCAGAGCTGCCCAGCGCAGCAGCACCTGCAGGACAGGGAGGGGCTCTTTTGCCTTTGCTGCACCCACCTCTCCCATTCTGGGGGTCCACAGAGCCACCAACCCGGGAGGCAGCTGACCCTGAACAGGGATAAGGAAATCTCCCCACGCTCTTCATCGTGCTAATCGAGAATGTCACTCCCGGATAAGGGACGCAACAGAAGCGTGAGGATAATCCACTTGGTAGGAAAACCAAACGTCTCTGGAGTGCTGCCTTCAAAAGAGAGCAATCCGCTCAAGGCCATTCCCTCTCCTAAAGGCCCAGCTCTGCTTTCCAAACCTTCAGGGAGCCACCCCTGGGGGCCCGGGGAAGCTGCCCCTGCTCCCCAGCCAGCCACGGCCACAAGCAGAGTGCAAAACACAGCTCGGCCGCTCTCTGCCTCCCGACAGCCTGGGAACTCGTTTGTCCCCTGCGAGCCTCTGAGCCAGCGGGAGAGAGGATGCGAGGCTCCCTCCCACAGGGAAGGGAAGGAGAAGCACCTCGTCCGGCCACAAGAGCGCTGCTATTCACACACGGGAATTTACCTGGCCCTGAGGACGGAATGGAAATGAGGAATAAAACCGTGACTGACCAAACTTGAGCAGATGGGACTGAAACAAAGCAAAGGGCCAGGAAGGATAAACAGAGAGATCTTTCTAGCACGTGCTGTGCCAGGAAGATGCCCCTCGCGGTGGCACGCAGCACCAAACTTCAGCACTAATTTTAACATTTTAACAAAGGAGGGTCAGGGAGGTGCTCCTGCTCCCCGAACTCTAAACAGGGACTCCACTCCCACAGCTGTCAAACGGAGTCGCATGTGGACACCACTGCCTGATGCTCTCCCTCGGTTCCTAAAGCAAGGCAGAGCATTTTCAAGTTTGTTCAGCTCAACTGTTACAAACAAGGGCCAAGGCAGTATTTTCTAACCCACCAAACAGCGCTGTACCAAGAGCAGCAGTTCCAGAAGCGAGCCCATTGCTCATCACAGTGCGGCAAAGCTGTTGCTTTGTTAACGAGGCTGAATCAGCACAAGCGCAAAGCCCAGAGTCACGGCTCTGTCCACGCACCACTTCCCCCTCTTACCACTCCCTTCACCACAAACGGCAGGCACAGGCGACTCAAGGAACGGTTCAAGAAAGGTTCCCAGCGGCCCTGGGTGCCACGTACCTCTGCCTTCCACCGCCCTTCCAGAAGCTTCTGCCACCTTCCGGTGCTGTCGATCCCCAGGAGCGGCTGCCTGTGCTCCCGTGCAGGGTTGGGTGCAGGAGAGCCCTCCTGGCCGCAATCACCCGGACCGGCGGCAGCCGAGGCCGCTCTGCCCCCATCGGGCACTCGTCGCTTCCACCTGGGCACCAGCGGGGCAGGACATGGAACCCCCAAACCCGCTCGGCTTCATCGCAGTCAGCCAGGCTGGAGTGCCTCGCACGCTCTTTGCCGCCCCAAAACCCAACGCTCCTGTGGGCATTTTACTTCTCCAGTACCAAAAGCAGATTTTCCCCAGCACAGCAATCTCCAGACAGAGCATCCATGAGGGAGTCATGCCAGGACACCTTTTCCTGCACACTCCTCTAGGAAATGAATTTCTAACACAGAGAGTTGAGCTGCTTCCAATTAAAACCAGCCCAGACTGCAGGAGGGATTGTTCAGCACCGGGACCTGCCAAAGGAGAGCGGAGAGCGTGGTTCCAACTCCTTCTGCTCCTCTCCAGCAGACAAACTACACGGAAACAGAAAACCTGACCGGACACCGATACAGCCACAGCGCTGTGTGCAAAAACCAAACCGTGCTGTGGCTTCATGGCAAGGCCCTGCTCATCCGTGGAGGGATTCTCCCTAGAGATATTTGTATGGATTACAGGCAAGGTGCCTAAATCTTACAAACCAGCAAAGCCCTACAGCCTGCAAGCGCACAGGAATTATGCAAGGAGGAAAGGAATGAACAATTACAAATGTACATACCGCATCTGGTGCCCAGTTATGACATCATACATCTCAATACAGTCCAGAATCCATCTCAGAAATCAAGTTTCTGAATTTGTTTTGTTGGGGCTTTGATTTGTTTTGATAGGTTGGTTTATTTTAAACTATTTTAACTGCAATTAGCTTCCAGGCCTGTGCAGTTTAGCCACATCTCTTATTTTTAAATCAATTACTAGTTCTCTACAGAACTTTCCTAAGGATTTGGTTTTCTTCCTTCTCTCTGGCAGTAGAGGAAAAGTGTGAGCAAGAGAAAGGAACATTCCAGCACTAGAATCTGGGCAGCTGAAGAACAGCAGGCCGGGAAAAGCTGGCACGAGAGCGTGTTCAATCCTTCAGTGCCAGGTAAACCCTGCCGGTGTTAGTGAGCGACCTGAGCAGGGCATCCAGCGGTAAAACCACATTCCTCCCTTCCTTGCCTGCAGTGCTCGAGATGGGAGCCACCCAAGGCACCCGTGACACTGCCCGAGCTGCCCGCAAAACCCCTCCTGTTCAACACCGTGAAACAGAGAAATTGACGGGAGCTCGTCCGATTTGTCTGCTCACCAACACCAAAACCGAAGCGCGATAAACGATCGCCCATTGTTCGGCCTGCTCGCCAACAGGTGCGGGGCTCGCAGCCCAGGCTGGCCTCCCGAAAATGGCCCCAGGGCTGCCATTCCTTGTGGCACAGCGCCCTCCGGTGGCGCCGAGGAGCGCGGATCCCCTCGCCGGGCACAGCACCCTCAGGGAACAGCCGAGCCCCGGGGGACACGGCTAAGCCAGCGCTCCTCGGCTCCCTCACCCCAAACCGCCTTCACCTTCCTTTATAACAGAACCAGAGTTTACTCCGTGGCAGAAAACACGCCGATGACTCGTGAGAAGCTGGTTTAGAATGCAGGCTGTTATCAAAATCTATTGACCTCCTGAGAACCACAGCCTGCTTTGATATTCTGCCATACAAGCAGATCTGCAAGCCCTGTAATTTATGAAATGCTTCCTCACCTGGAGTTTTTCATCAGCATTGAACGTTTAGATGCTATCCCTGAAGCCAGTGCACTTAGAATCTATAGAAACAATTCGGGGTCAATAAAGAAGTCACTTTTCCGAATCGCTCATCGCTAGGACACCGTGGGTGCTGTGACCAAGGGAGGCCCCTCACACTCAGATGGCAGAGCGAGGCTTTTATGTAACCAGAATATTGAGAGCAGAAACAACAGGGTCTCATTTCCAGGCTTCAGTGGGGCTGACAAGGGGTGCATCTGCTCAGGGAACTCGAGGGGTTTTTCACACAAAGCCTCTGGGTTCAGGAACGCAGGGGGCCGGGGTCCATCCCTGACCGCCACATTGCCATCACTCCCAAAAGGTAAGATTTACTTCCAACACATAGGAGAGAAAGGCAGCCCTGAACTGCCACATGTCACTGCTGTCCCCGAGTGTGCAGGGAGGGAGGGAAAACCGCAGCCCTTTTCCTCGGCAAGAAATCCCGCCGAGCACGAGCAGTAACATCTTCCTGAGGCTTTGCAGCCCCAGCTCATGGATCTGGGAACACGACAGGGAAGGAGACACCCTCAAGGGAGATCGTTCCAGAGCAACAAATCCACAGGGAGCGCGGAAACACGAGGCACCAAAGCCACCCTCCCACAGGGCTCAGTCGGAAAGAGCTTGCACACACAGACCACCGTTCAAATCCTGCTCGTTCCTCGCCCTGATACGGGACCCAGCACAGGTGAGGATCCACACGCACCATTTCCATTGTGCTCAGAGCTCTGTTTCCCTTACCCCAGACTTCCATTTTTTTATTCAAGCAAACAAGATCCAATGAGCTGCAAGTTTCGCTTCCATCCAAGGACACCGAGAAAGCAAAATATTTGTGGATTCGTGTGGGCAACATTTGATTTGCAAGGAACCCAAACTGAAACAAACAAGAGGTGCGTTCCATTCAAAAATATTTTCTGCTACAAAGGGCTGTCAATTTTGATACCTACTGATATTTAGAGATTGCATGAAAGCTTCCAGGAGCCTGTACAAATATTATTTTACTGCACAAGGCCGACTCCAAAACCCCTCCACACCAGATCTGCAAACGACATTTCAAAGGCGGGCAGGAACAAAGGAAATGAACAGGCTGAATACGGCCCCACACAGAACTCGGCCTCTCACGGCTCACAGAGCTCCGCTTTCCAAAAAACCATGAGCCGAGTCCAAGGCAGTGCTAGCGGGAAGTCATTACCCGCACGCAGAGGCAGCACGCAGAGAACTGTCAGCACACCTTCCTTGGCCCTCTTGAGAGCTTTCTTACAGAACCTTCCCGAGGGAGACCACGCTCTCCTCTGCCCCTTACCAGAGACCAACAGCGGGGCAAACTCTCCGGGGCGGGAAACGAGAGCCCCAACAGGCTCCGTGTGTATTCCCCACGCCGCCCGTCGCTCTTCGCTTCCATCCCACTGCGTTTCTCTTTAGCATTCTGGGCGAGCACCAGCATATGTGGAGGCAGGGACAAAAGACACGGCGAGCACACGCACAAGAGCAAGCAGCCAAGCTCCAGGGCGATGTTCTCAGCCACCTCCCGGGCCCCTGGCAGGGTGGCTCCGGCTTTCCCTTTTCCCCACAGATCGCACTCGTTAATATAAGCATCAAAGCACCTCCGAGCCAACGTTTTGGAACGCCCATGTGGGGACAGCAATCCCCGCTGCCCGCGCCTGTTCCCTCAGCCTAAGAGCAGGCGGGAGGATCACGGCAGGCCCTCCCTCCGGCAGCCCCGGAGCAAGCAGGGCCCTGCAGATGGCTGGGAAGCGGGCCCGGCTACCTGCAGGGCCGGGCAATGCACCGGAGCTGGCCCAGAGCTGCTCGGGGCCCGGTGCCAGCCACCAGCTGCGCTCACACCAAGGCTCGTGGAAACAGCCCAGGGAGGAGATCTCCGCTGCTGCTGTCGTGCCGACATCAGCCGAGGCTCCTGCAGCACCTTCTGCTCTCCTCTCCTGTCCTTTGAGCGTTTGCAATCGCTCTGCTCGCAGCTTTCTAACTGAACAACAAGGGAATGACACCCCCCGCCAAAACACCCACTCCTGCCCAGGAATCTCCTTCCCGAGGAGAACGGAACCTTACAGTCATCCCGACTCTGAGACACACCAGGTAAGAACCATGAGCTGTCAGCCCCACAAAGCAGAGGATATTTTTAATGTTAGATCCTTCTACACCACAAACAAACTGACACATCACCCGTTTTGTTCAGCCCCGCAAAACCGGAAGCGATGCTGTTGCAATTACTATTCAGTCCTGTAAAAAGAAAAGCAATTTGCGCGCTCCTAGCAGCCCATACCCTGAAACCACAGCCCAGTAACGCAGCCTTGCCCAATGCTGATGCTCCGTGACACCGGCTCCTAAGAAAAGGAGCACCTGAACCGAGGCAATGAAACGAAAAAGGCATTAAATCAGATTTTTAACATTCACCTAAAGTCAACCGGGCCGCTCCCCTCACGCCCGTACGATTTGTTCGCTTCTGCAGCAGACGTCGGCCGATAAAGCCGGCGCACGGCGATTAGCTATCGCGGGTCCTACCCCGCTTATCAATCAGCTCCATCTGCATTGGGGCCAGGCCGTGTCTGACACGGTACCCGGCGCTCCGGCCCCGCGGCCGCTCCCTGGGGACGCCGGCAGCGCTGCAGGGAGGAGGCGGAGAGGGGCGGCCGCCCCAGCCCGCG